>JAVCKT010024819.1:65617-86279 GCA_032273925.1 Rhynchotus rufescens | reverse complement strand
TAAATTGCATGAAATTATACTTCTGTAAAATTTTTCAAAAAAAAAAAAAAAGAAAGAAATATTTACTTGATTGTCTGTATGGGAGGCCAAAATCTGTTCTCCTTGAATTCCTCCTTGATATTGACTTCACTATCCATGGAGGAAAGCTCTGAGCACACAGGAAGCACAGAATTTGGCTCTGTACAATGCAGAAATGGTAGTTATTTTAAGTTGGCTCATGCATGAGACATGAAGAAAGGTGAGCAGTACCATTTTTCTGCCATTTCTTTCAAGGCTCACCAACTTTGTTCTAATGCATATTATATATATGTAATATATACATATATAAAATGCATGGTAGCTTGCAATAATTTTAAAAAGCAATTTCTTTTTAAACATGCTCTTTGGTACTCTTGAATTTTGTTGGTTGATCTACTAAATCCACAGGTAATCTGAGTTATATTGTCACTTTTCATAACAAAGTACCATAAATTCACCACCTCCAAAACTGCTGTTATGGACCAATAACAGTGGCAGCAACAAAATCCATTGTAACTAAAAATGTCAGTCAGGCATTAAAAAAATATCTCTGAAGTGCATTGTTTTTAAAAAATACATGGAAATTTCTATACAAGAATATAGGCATAAAATGTCTACCACACTTATCAATCTAAATTTATAACCACTTACATGTATAGCGATTCTCGATAACCATCTACATTTGCAACCCATCTATAGTAGCTACAATTTCAGACTAGGAATATCACAAATTTATGTACCTTCCCTGAGATCAGTAATCCAAAATAAATAGCCCTGTAAATGTAACAGTGTAAACTATGGATTTAAGTCTTCGATAAGAACCAGTCCTCAAAACCCAAGGAGAACATTAAGCATACGTAAACATAGCAATCATTTTGTCAGTTTTGAGTTATTCCCAGCAACAGTGGAATCTATATGAGATGTGGCATCCGAACGTTGAAAACCCATCCTGTGTATCATACAATATTGTTCTAGTTCACTTTCCTATCTTGGAACCCATGGTTCCCTGAACGCATCCAGCTGCGATTCAGACCTCCAAACTGCAGTCCAGATCTGCTCCTCCATCCTGCATAATCTTTACAGTGCCTTTAAAAACAACCATTCTGGGGATTTATTCTTGAATAGAGGAATGGCGAATAGATCTGTGATAATCTTCTGGACTAGTCACAAGTTCTGGTAAGTCATAGCCTCTCAGAAGATGTCCACTGTTTTGTTGAGCAAAGTAATACAGCTGCCTGGCAAACATTGGTTCAACCTTAAGAACAGACAAAATGTTAATCAGACATATGACAAAATTTCATGCTCTTCATATTGGTTATTGTATGGCGCTTTTACATTAAGCACAAGATCGGACAAAACAATTCTGCTTGCCAGAATGGGAAAACAATTTCTTCACTAATCATTGTTTTATAAACAACAGGGCTTTCCTGTTATGATAACTGCTTTGCTTACTGCATAGATGCCTTATCTGCATGGCAGGTATTTAGCAGGACATGTATCAGTGACACAAATGATGTATTTGCAATCACACACCTTCAGCCAGTCCATAGGTGTGAGCTTTGGGGCTGCACACCCCAGGCATGGCAATGGTCAACAGAATCACAGAATCACAGAATCAAGTCAGTCACATTCAAGTCAAGTCAGTTGCATTCAAATGCACAGCCAGAGCTTTGAAAGTCTAGCCTTTGCTCTCAAGAACTTTAACTTGAAACGCTGGAGCTCTCAGCTATGCTTATACGTGTTGCCAAACAACTGTCTTTTGAATTAGATGTCAGTATAACTCCAAAGTTACTCATTTCTATTCATTGACACTCTAATAAGAATTCTGTTCAGCCACTGACATCATCATATGATCTAGTACGGCCTTCACTTTTGTCTACTTAAAAAACATTGCTACCTCTTCGAGTTTGGGCACTGTATGTAAATATTTAAGCTGCATGCAAAAAATATCACCTGAAGCTCCACTTCAGCTTGAGGACTGAGCACATTTTGAGATTATTTTTCACAACCCTCTCTTCCCACTCAGCCAGCATCTCAATATTAGGACGCGGGCACCATTTTGGAGGAATTATGCATATGCTATGGGTCCTCTTTCCAGAAAGGGATGGACCCAGAAAGGCAACACTTTGTTGGAGCAACTCTATCATTCCCTTTTCCCTCCCTCACCTCAGCTTTCAGGGAGACAGCTGAGCATCTCACATCACGCCACAGCAGAGCCCAGCCAAGCCAGGAGCTGCACTAGCCCAAGGAGAAGTTGAGCAGGTTGAGGAGCAAGTGATACAGGGAGAATGCAAAGCTCCCCATAAGGTCATGGAGTTGCAGGCTCATGGAGATGCTGCCAGGACAGGCAGGTGGAGGAGTGGCTGGGAAGGCAGCGTTAGGAAAGAGGGCTAGAAAGTTGGAAAACTAAGAGGAGGATGGCACTGAGCTTGAGGAAACAGAGAGGTTTAAAGCCCCCTTAAACAGCTGTTAGATACCCCAGGATGGATTTGAGAGTTTCCCACCTTACACTCAAGAGATTCAGAGGGCAACAAGCAGCAGTGTAGTAGTATGAAAGCCACACAGCTAAGAGAAAGCCAGGACTCGTGACAAGTGTCTGATTTTTAAACCCACACTATCCAGGTGCTTTAGAAAAATTAAAGCAGACATCAGTGTTCTTCTTAAGGATGCAGTAATCTAAATCCTGCCACTAACATGTGCATTATCACACTCTTATGGGTTGATGGGCCAATAGAGCCACTGTAGAAAGTACCTTGTCGCAGTCTTCATCATCACCCTCTCTCAGATAGCATCCTGAAACACTAGTTTTGAGTGTGTGCAAACTGCGGTCTTCTGGCTCGCTTGCTTGACAGCTACCTAAGGTGGGGCTGCACAGGCAGTCCTTGATTCACAGGGTAGGAAAGCTTTTGAGGTCTTGGAGAAGCAACATGCAGTTGTGGAGCACCTCTAAAGGCAGCCCTTGTGAAAGCAGCACATCCTGCACTGACCTTGCAGCCCAGGGCACTGCTCTACGGGGCCTGTAACAATGATGATGTCCTGCTCTCCTAGGGCACTTCTCAGCTCTAGGTCTCAAAAGGCTTCGCAAAAGAGGTTACTGATGTCACCTATGTCTTGCCTCAAGGGAAATGAGGTGGTCTGACCCTTCCAGGGCCATTGGTCAGTCTTCGACAGATCTCTGAATTCACCTCCAGTTGTGATGGTGCTGGATTTTCAAGAATTTATCGCCTCCCCCACAACTTTACAAGAGAGAGAAAAGCCTGACTAGTAGATTCACAGCCCCCAAGAAATATGTTTCATTTAGCTAAGGCAGAAATCCTACTTACATGGGCTGTAATTAGTTTTCTCTGCCTCTGCGGATCTGGAAATTCCTCCCCAAAGCACAGAGCAACCTGGTATCTTGGCAGAGGACGTCCGTGATGAGCAAAAGCTTGCAGCTCTGGGGAGAGAGAAAAGACCGGTAAGAAAGTCCTTGTGGGTGGGTGAGCTCCTAGCAGACGCCCTTGGAGCATGGTGGGAGAAGGTAAAATGATTCCAGTGAAGCATTAGAGAGGTCAGGAGAAAGGCAAGGGATGAGAAGAAACTGCATTTGGTGGCTTCAAGTTCTAACATGGCAGCTTTTCTGTTTGTCTTGCCTCACAAGTGATTTCATATGCACAAGCTGGGATGTCTCCCAATGAATGTTTATATTTAGCCTTTACATCAGAAACTTTTGGAATAGGGGATTTTGGAAATGGACCCTATTGTGCTTCTCCTATGTGCATGTCCACTTTTCAAGGCTGATACTATGATAGTGCTTGTATATTGCTTTTTTGTTTGTTTGCTTTTCTTCTACGGAGTCAGCATCAGTGGTAGCCTGGCCCCACTGAAGTGAACATGAATTTTACCACTAACTTAAATAAGCAGAGGGGGAAAACCTTGGGCCATATCTGAGAAACTCCTGATATGCAACAGTAACAGTGAAACCACCAAGTATGTAGAGCCAGAGACTCACAGTTCTGCCAGCCCTGCACTTGGCCTTAGCTAGGCAGAGCCATGCAGCCGCTACCATCACTGTTCCTAACGGGGACAGTGGTGGCTCAGAAAGGCAGATGGCCCATATGTAAGCTGTGCAGCAAGCCAGGGCAAGAACCCATGTTTTCTGCTCTCCTGTACTCTCTTCACTAACTTGCACTCTTGCACGAAGGGAACACATAGCTCAAATCATATTATTACCTCAATAGTCAAAGTGCTCCTCACAATAGGTAGCTGGGAAGGTTTTTATAAGAGTGCTCCTCTTGAATCAAAATCACTGTGTTGTATTTTAGAAACAGTATTTCTTTCATTCATTCATTCATTCATTCATTCATTCATTCATTCATTCAATAAAACAAGACCCTAATATGATATCCCCTGTAAATTCCTCATTTTGTGAAGTCTTTCTACGTAGCTGATTCATAGTTCAGTTTAATTTATAACCCTGCTTGTGCTCATTGGAACAAGTGGCAAATGGAATTAATATTAAAATCAGTGTCTTAAAATGAAGTACCCTTGCTTCACAGGAAAACAAGAGTCTTTGAAATGGAGATGACAAATGCATCTTTTCCCAAAGTACCCAGCTGTCATTTCTAGTCCAACTTTTGAGACCAAGGTGCGAATTCAATGGCCCTGGCTGGGGGCTACTGGCCTTAGTGGGAGGGTCGACAAGGACAAGTTCACTTTAAACACAAGGTAAAGCACAGCTCTTTTCAGACTCTCTTCACCACCAACAACAACAAAAAAAGCCCTTAAAATGCTGTGAACCTTGTAGAAGATTGTTAGGAGAGAAGGGCGATTTTAATGAGATCCTGCTTTCCTCAGTGCTGCTACAGGACAGGGAAAGACAATCCATCCAGGACCAGTCCAATTCCTGATACACTTGTCTCATTTGCTAATACACTTGGCCCATTTCTCTCTTCCCCCCTAGCTCTGCTTAGCCTCAGCACTTCTCCGAATCCTGCATACCTGTGGGAGTGTTACATACCCATCCTTAACATGGAAGTGGAAAAGAAAACACTTTCCCACCTGCTGAGTGCTTGACGTCCACCTCACACTTCTTCCCAACCATCCACTTCTTGCTCTATCTTCCTGCCCATGCTCAAGAGCCTCCCTGCTCCACCATACGGCTCCTCACATTCCTACCCAAACAGCTGCCCACCCAGGATCCCACCACCCATCTCCCTGCCAAGCCAGCCTTCCTCTACCTTTCATCTTCACGCTCCCAATTTTTCTTTCCATATCCTCCCACTCGTCACCCATCGTGATGTATGGCATTTATTACCAGAACTCCCCAAACATCTGTTCTCTGAGTTACTGCCATTTTAGTACAGGCTGCTTAAAACAGGGCCTGATTGCCCAGAATGATGCCCATGCTGCATCGCTGGGTCTTGCTCTTCAGTAGGACTGCAATAACTGCAGCCCACAGCAGTTCTGCTTCTGCACTTGGTGGAAATCTGCTGTCTCTTCCCAAGGAAAGTCCACTTTCCTAATGAAGAAATCCCCAAACTTGTCGGGGATGTCAGTATTTAAAATTAATCTGCAGATAGGATAAGCTCGTGCCAAGTCATTTATAAACCTAGCAGAGCATCAGAATATGCAAAAGCTCAACTTTGCACACACTGCAGACTATGACTGTAGCTACATGCTTGGGTTTGCACAGGCACTGGTGCATAAGTAATTCAGGAGGGAATAAATAACTATTTAAGTTTATCTTTGGGGTTAGGCTGCTAAAAGGAGATCCATTCTGTGAACCGTTTGGAAGAACCCAGATTACATCTAAAAAAATTACCTGAGAAAAGGGAAAGGGATTTCCAAAACTATCATCACGGACAGAATTGTATGTCTTTAAATTAGCATATGATTGAAGCTTAACCCAATACCTTGACCCCAAATTCCCCTTTTTAACTGTCAATTTTCATATCCATAGGAGATTTCTCTTTAATTGCCTTTCTTGCTTGATCATTTTGCTAGGATGACACATCAGCCCTGGAATAAAAGAGTATGCTAAAGCTGTTGGTTTGAGTTTGACTTCTTATTTTGCATGGTATTATTTTCCTGAGACACTCATGCCAGTGCAACAAAGAGCAAAGTGCATTTGCACGGCCCAGTCTTCCCCTGATTTCACCTGTTCCCACTAGCTTATCTGAGCGGACAGCTCTTTGCTTCAAAGTGCTAGAAAGTGAGGTTGAGGTTTTACCCTCACAGGCTGAAAGGAAAAGACATGGTCTTGAAGCATGTGCCATTTCCCCGCTCTGTATCAGTGCTCAAAATTGTCCTATGGGTTTGCGGGGTCCCCGGGGGCATATCAGGTCCCTCCTGTCGGTTTTTGCAAGAGCACTGAAGATTATGCACAGACAGCAGAGTTTGATGGAGCTATTAAAAAGTTAACTGCTTCCTTGCTTAGAAGTAAGTAGCTTGGGGCAAAACACTGGTTCCTGCCAGTGGCTATGAGAAGAACACTCACATAAGCCAATATGGGGAGCCACTGTGTGTCACCTGCAAAAATGATACCAAAGCGAGAGTAAGAATTACCTGCTAAAAACTGCTGGGTGTCGAAGAGCTTGCACGTTTGATCCCGCTCTAGCTTGTTGGGTCTGTCGCTGCAGAGCGCCAGGGGCCCGTCCCAGTAGATCCTGCTCTGACAGAGTCTCTTGGCGTACAGGCCGTCCGGAGCCATCCACAGAATCACTCCTCGCTCCAAGTGGTTCAGTAGCTTTTCTATGTTCTTCCTCTGGCCGTTATCCTCAGGGTAAGGGAAGATGACTTGCTCCAGGCTGCTGACCTCGTAACTTTGGCCATGGGATATCCTACAGCCTTCGGGACTAGTTGTTGTTACTTCCTTTACCAGTATTTCACGGTAATACAAGCAGATGTGGAGCCGACAATCTGCAAGCAGGAAAAGAAGAAATATTGACATACATTAGTACAAATGTTTTACAGTATGAATATGTATTAAGGCCAAGAGACAAATTTGTGTGAGATTACTGAGCCTCTATACTATTAGCAGCCCTCACTGCTCAAGAGACAGACTCACATTAGTAAAAATTGTAACTAATCTAAATATTAAAATATTTGGGGCACAGAAACCTGAACATTCACTCACTTTTTTTTATGAAGGACTACTGATATGGAAAGTCAGTAGTCCAACAAACTTCACATTTCCATTTAATAGAAAAAAACACACATGAGAAAGAAGTCATTTGTCACATTTTCCAAGCTTACATCACAGCTAAACCCACTGGTTCACTGCACTTCCTCAGATTTAATCAGGAAGTAGCTGTGTCTCTCCCCAGATTTTTGCATAAAAGAGGCTTCTGCACAGGGGATTTGCAAACTTGCACTTGGCTGCCGTAAAGAGACGTACTGCAGGTTCCTGCTCAAGCATCGCCGTACCTGAAATCCCAAGGTTTGCTTTCAAACAGCCAAGCAGCCAACCCAATTAAGAGCTCACACTGCTACACGTATAGACCCTGATTCAGGTTCTCCTGAGCCCTGCTCAAGAATGTCTTGCTCCATGTTGCAGGCTTATCCATTACTAGATTAAAAAACATGCTCACTCATGCAGAAAGTCACCTGCAAACCTGGCTGAGATTCTTTCCTTTTTTTTTTCCTGCATTTCTTTAATAAATAAATAAATAAAGCTAAGGAAAGCCACATGGTTTCAGCAGAAGCAGAGTAAGGTACCTAGATAAGACCAGTCTTTGGGGGGCTTCTCTTAACATTTGCGCTAATATTCTCTGACTCGCCCCAAAACTTCCAAACTCCCAGGGAGGTCTCTGATGGCTCATGAAAGCCACCTTGCATTAATGCCTCAATCCAGTAAAGCACTTGCATTAACAATAAGCACAGACCAAGTCCATATAAATACTAGAATATCCTGAAGAACAGAAGATCAAAGTCCTACATAAAATTGAATCATTAGAGAACTTTCTTTTTTTTTCTCTTTTTTTTTTTTTTTTTTTTCTCTCATAATCAAGGAGGAATGGTGCCAGGGCAAGTCAGAATTGGGAGAGTTTCACATAAAGCTGCCCAGGAATCCTGGGGAGTTGCACACCTTACCTGACAGTGCGAGGGCTTCACCAGACCTTATACTTGGCTCAATCGGGATGCCAGGAGTCTGGGACTCGGGAGGGGCACAAGCATAAAAGGTCCCTGTCACCTGACAACCTGTTTTCACAAACAAAAGTCAGTGACAAATTGCCTAAATTGTAAGAGAAAAGTATGGGCAAAGATCACAGCTATGCAAAAGCAAAGCTTTTTTTTAGTCTCACCAGAAACCCTCTTTCTTCCCCCTCTTCTTCCTAAAAAGGTCCTACTTCCCATTTTTCTAAATGTGCCAGCTCTACAAATCTCTCTAAATGTCATCTGAATTGTCTTTTTATTTGGGTTTGCGTGAAATGCTCCTTTGGCATTTCAGCACTCCCTCTAATACTCTTTCCCTGGCGAATAGGAATGTGCTACTTTATTACAGAAATAACCTACATTTTAACTAGACTGTAGTGCTCTTAAATTTCCTGGCATTAAATGAACCACTTAGTTTAAAGAATTTTATTAAAGACAGATAAAATAACAAAGCTGGAATTAATGCTGGTTAAAGATAGATAAAGAAATTGTCCAACAAGAGATTATTAGAGTTTTCTAACCAGGACTAGTATTAGATAGATGCCAGGGATGCCCACCAGCAAATGGATTATAACAGGGGCAATTGAAGTTTTTCTTTTTGTCAACACAATCCTGACAATCCTGACAGCCCAGTGAGAAACCCGATACCAGCTACTAACAACAGCCTCCAAACTCAGCAGAGCATCCAAACTTGTGCTTAACTGCTGCAGAGGATGCTCCTCAGGGCAGAACTCATTCAGCTTAGGAGCTCAATGATCAACAAAGATCCAGCCTAACAGTCCCAATGCACTCCCAGCAAATACTGCAGAGTATTTACTTTTCAGCAGATTCGCAGAAACAGAAGTTTATTTCTGTCCCCCAAACCACTAGAGAATTGTCTTCTGAAGACTTAATGTGAGTCTCTCCTCATTTCACACCCTATTCTGACCTCCTGAACTAGCTTTTTCTGCTCCTCCCAAAGCAAAGATCTGCCTACTGAGGTGAGTTATTCTGCAAGTGTCTATGACACACAGGAGTTATTTGACTATGATACTCAGCCTCAGCAAAGAAGATCTGGGTTCATCTTCCAGTCTTTCTACACACTTGCCCTATGTGAGACCTTTGTGGTTGTACTTCCCATAAAGTTACTGATTGTGCTTCTTTTTCTTTCACATTTACCCCTTGCAGATTTTAGCACTGCCAATTTTCGCATGATTCAGGATGTTTCCTAAGGATACAGAACTTGTAGAGTTTTGATTACTTAGACTTTATAGAGCAAGATTGGTGGGTAAGGGAACATCCTTTCATTCTGATTGTCCTGCACTAGCACTGAGAGAAACTCAATCCATGACAAGTTATTCTATCACCACAGTACTAGTATAAAAGCAGTAATTGCTGCTTTCCTATTAGGAGAAGGATATCATTTTAATCTGCAAAGTTGGAGAAAAAACCTTGATAAACATGCACCTCATAGGATCTTGAGTTGGAAAGCCAAGCTAAAGACCATATATTCCCATGCTATTTTTTGGGGAGGTGGGTTATTTCTTATTGCTCTGGGCTTTTAAGACAGCTGAGCTTCTCTGTAAGCTGACTAGATAGGTACTTGATAGGTATGTTGATACTTTGACACCTAGGTATCAAGGTGTATACCTTGATAATAAAACAGAGCCATATCTGTTAATCCCAATCAAAGCTGCGCAAAAGAAACATGCAATCAATCTGTGTTCTTCCAGGGTGACCAAATCACTATCTCTTTGAGCCAAGATGAGCTATTGACCCTAAACAGGATTGTCTTACCATTTTCACAACCAGGCCCTTGCCAGTGATGGCTGCGAGCTGCGAAAGGTATGCTGGCACACTGGTAGGGAATGTCGGGATGGGGCTGCTCCGGGGCAAAGTCTCTCCAGTTCCGCTCATGGGGCCCCATGTAGTTTTGTACCTATTCAATTTAACAAGATATTCTTTTATTTGGCAGTCGTCGAAACTAATGCCATGGCTTGCATCAGCTTTCACATTTCAGCTTCTTTGGTGTCATTCGCCCTGCCAAAGCTGGCGGAGCCGCAGCATTGCACAGGCTACATGAATGGCACTTTGCCACCACCACCAATGAGACTTTCAAGTGAACTTCTCCCCGCTAGTGTAAATAATAAGCAGGGTAGAATAACAAAAGGCAGTCAAGGCACTGCTGGGATATGTCTGCTTGGAAGAGCAATGCTTCGCTGGGTGCTTGCATTGTGGCGTCAACAGGGTGGCAGGGCACTAATTTCTATCACTGAGCAGAAAAGAGCTGTTGCTCGGGATTAAACAAAACCAAGGGAAATCAGCTGCCCCATGGCCTCAAATGGCATTAGAAAAATTGCTTCTCAATTTCTCACTCTTTATAATGAAGTGTCTTCCCAAACAGAACTAAAGAGAGTCATCCAAGCAAAGCAGCACATACCACACAGTACAAAAATGCTGCTGCTCCATGCGCAAGCACCACGTAAAATACATAATTAATGCCATACCTGAGATGGTAGTGAAGTGTAAGGAGAAGGTATTGGGAAGGGGTGATTCATCATTAATGGCTGTTCCTCCATGCTCATTTGTTTTGCACCTATAGACACCAGACAGAGGAAAAGCAATGATGTCAACTATATCTTTAGGTACCCTGAGCCCATCCTCTAACAAACACAGGACTCAAACACCTTCCAGCAGCCCACGTGGGGCAGCCCTCCCATCCCCGGCAGCTCAGGGAAGCTGCCTGTCCCCCCAAGCCTCCTCGGGTGGGAAATGCCCCTCAGTTGTACCCCAGAGTGCTCTGATGCCCTCCCCAGACCCTGCCGAGCCTTTGCCTCCCGCAAGCCCCTGTAGCAACACTGCATTACCACCATCCTCAACCTTCATGCTGGAGACCAGCGGCTCCTGGCCCTGGCTCTTCCCACAGCAGCACTGTGCTGCCTGGCTCAGAACACCTCTGCTCTTCCCCTTACTCAAAATCCAGATCCGTTTTTTTTTCTCCCTCTCCCTTGAGCCATTTTCTTAGCCTGGGCCTCTCTCTGCAGATAGTTGGAAGGAAGGTGCCAGGTAAGAGAGCAACTCTTGCGGCAACTTTCACAAAGAGCCTTTTACAAAGGGCTCCCTTGCAGCACCCTGACTCAAACACTGACTGTCCTCCCACGGATGGAGCCTTTTATTTTAGTCATCAGAATAAGATGTACTTGAGCCCTGCACTTGGGCTCCTTGTATTCACTGCAGCACTTACTTAGCACACATAAAAAGGCTGCATGGCCATTCCAGAAAAGCATGCTTCAGTCCTCACGTGCTTACAGCGAGCCAAATATTCACACTCTACCACACGGGGAATTTGAGTCATTTTACCTTTTTTAGCTCCTTCTGGCACTATTCTGTACACTTTATAGGGATCTGAGATGTCCAGCTGGCTTCTCTCCACTAGTTCTTCAAAGTCATTGCTCTTGTTCAAAGCACACCTTAATCTTGTCTTCCAGGTAGGGGGATCTGGTTTATCAATGCCCTCTCTGAACTTCCCCTTAAAAAGAGCCCAAGCCTGGAAACATTTCAGATAATCAAAGAGAAAGGGAAAAAAAAAAATCAAACTACAAGGTACAAGATCACATTGCTTTTAACAATGTATAACAAAGCATATATATCTGTGTGTGTGTGTGTGTGTGTGTGTTTATATATATGCATGAATTTATTCCCTGCAGATTTAAGCTAAGGAAAAAGTAACATTAGGAATGTTTTAAGGAACACAGTAAGGAAAAACAGCTTTGGAGGGTCAGGAAATGGGAGAAAATGATATAAAGTTGATTCAGAAATAGACGCGCTGCAGCCCCAGGAGCATGTAGCTCCACGCGAGGGAACGGGGAAGGGAAGCGCGGTCTCACCCAGCACACCCAGACCACAGAGGGGCACAGGGGCACAGACGGGGTTCGGGACAGGCAGCTGGGGGCAGTGGGGCAGCGAGTTTGGCGTGGAGGGGATGGCGTGGAGGGGATGGCGTGGAGCGAGCGCAGCGCACGGCGGCTGAGCCCTACCTTGAAGAGAGCAGCATCCTCCTCGCGGTTGTAGTCCTGCTTGCCCGCGTGCTTCCAGGGGATGCGGAAGATGCTCTTCTCATCGTTTTCCCACACCAGCCCCGGGTACTTGCCGCTGTCGATCTGGTCGATCAGCCACTGGCGGAGCTTCCCGTTGCCGCAGCTCACCGAGTTCATCCCGCACTCGGACGGCTCCAAGTTCATGCCACTCGCCTGGCGGGTCGGGACGGCGGGGGGATTCACAGCGCTTCCCTGTGTCCGTCTCTCTGCACACAGCCAAGCAGCGGCTCTCCAGGGACTGCAGGGACAGGGGCAGGACGAGGAGAGAGGAAAACCCGCAGGTCAGGCAGCCGCCGGAGCCCCGTGCGGAGCCCCATGGGCAGCGCAGTGCTCGGCGCCGCACACACGGCCCCAGGCAGGGCTGCAGGGGCCTGTGGAGCACAACGCGGCCCCTCACACCCTGCCCGGGCACCACGCAGGCTTTTGTAGACTTTCCTCCCCATCCCAATACTATTTTGCATGGGTACACTGAGTACACACCAGTTCTCAGCACAGAGCAGCTTAAGACACAACCCTCCTGACCTACTCTAAGTTCAGCTGAGATTTTGCTCTTCTAACCAAAAAGCATAAAAATGAAGTTGCATATGACAATGCACATATATACAGACACATGCATGCAGCTTGGAGAGCCTCACACGCATTTACAATTTATATAGTATCTAATTGTAACTTTGAAATACCTTTTTCAAGTTCATTTTAAGAAAGACACATTGGGACACGATATCCTATACATATCTACTTCTCCAACTGCTCCCAACATATAATAACATTCCAATCTATACATTGCAAGTATCTAAAAGTGGAAATACACCAACTTATGGAGTCCGGCATAAGAACACTGTCCCCAGAGACGGGAAAATTTGCACCTGGAGTCCTGGAGTCCTTGCTCCAGGAGAAGTGTACGCGCTTGCCCGGAGCAGCGATGCTCCGCAAAGTGGTGGGAGCTCACTGGAAAGGTCCTAAGCGAGGAAACCTACACCGGTGATGGGGAGCTGGAGTAAACCTTGCACTTGTACACCCGAAAGTCAGGAGTGGGGAGCACTCCAACTATATCTAGCAAAAAGAAGTGGGTCCTCGTGCCCAGTCCTTAACTCTGTGCACAGGGAGACCTTCGGAGCCCCTGGTTAGCCAGGAGCACTTGTGTGCTCCGCTCCCCTGGCTCCCCTCTCAGGGGACAGCTCCCAACACAGCCGCAAACCTGCTTCACTGAGTGCCCCCGGGCAAGACGTGCCGGAGGGGCTGCCAAAACCTGTGTCCAGCCCCCACCAAATCCTTGGCCCGGCAAGCACAGCCTGAAACAGCAGCCCACGGGGTCCTGACAAGCCCTCCGTGACCTCGGAGCGCCACAGGGGGCAAACGAGGTGGGGATTCAATACATATATATATAGAGAGAGAGAAACAGCAAGAATAAATGAATAAATAAAATCGATCACCATCTCCAGGAAAACGCCAGCTCGAAGGCAAGCGAGGTGAGACCCCCACGCCCCCAACCCGCCCGTCCCCCCCTGGCCCGGCGGGTCCCGCCGCGGCTGCCCTCGAGGGCGGCCCGGCCCGGCCCAGTGGGTCCCGTTGGGTCCCGCAGGGTCCCGGCGCTGCGCTTACCTGTGCGCGGGCTCGGGCGGGCTGGGGCCGCCAGCTCCCGGGCGGGCAGCGGGCAGCGGGCAGCGGGCAGCGGGCAGCGGGCAGCGGGCAGCGGGCTCGGGCGCAGCGCGACTGGCGCCGTGGGGCGCGGGGAAGTTTCTTTATATGACGGAGGGCTGCGGGCCCGGGCGGGGGGGCGGCGGGGCGGGCCCGGCCCGGAGGTGGAGCCGGCGCAGGGGAGCGGGGACTTCGCGAGGTGGAAAACATCTGAGGCAGTGACACATGCCCATTACTGGTAAACACACGCCGCGGGGAGCGGGGGGGCGCGCAGACGGCGCCCTCCGCGCGCCCGCGATGCCGCCTTTTTAATTTTTTTTTTTTCTTTATACAGACACCAGCGTATATAAATAGCCCGGGGGAAACTCCTACCTATGGTAGCCAGGCGGCTTTTACTGTAAAAGACCCGGCTAGCTACACCCACCACAAACGCCCTAGACGGGCAGCATCCGCTCCGCATCCCGGCCGGGCGGCGAGCGGGGCCGCGGCCGCCTCCGCCCGCGGGGCAACCAGCCCCGACGGGGCCGGGGCCGGGGCCGGGGCCGGGGCCCGAGCCGCAGCCTCCCCCGGCCGCCGGAGCCCACAGTGTCCACCACAGTGTAGGGAACAGAGCCCCCGTCCCGGCCGCATCCGCACCCCGGGGCAGCGGTGACCCCCGTGCCCAGAGCGGAGGCGCCCGGGCCCTGGGTGCTCAATCCGGAGCAAGGCGCCGGCTGGCACGGAAAGCGGCTTCGGTGCCTTGCGGGGCTCCCGCGCTTGTCTCACGCTCCCGTTGTCCTGCCTTAGCGTTTCCAAGGCTCATCCGCACCCTTTCTGCTGCCGTGTGGCATCGGAGCCAACGCAGTCCCCGCGCGGACAGGCCGGGGACCCGCGCGGACAGGCCGGGGACCCGCGCGCGGCTTCTTAGGGTGTTAATTGCAAATCTTCAACGCCATCTTCTGAAATTAAAATGCAATTATCGCCACGTTTTGAGGGGGAAGTGAGAGGTACAGGCGTTTTTCGATATTCGGCTTATAACATACACTATCCTCTAGAAAAAAAAGAATTGGCGGTGCCTGTCAGAATTTTTTTTTTTCAGTCACAAGTTAAGGCGCCTTTACCACTAAAACACGTCATGGAGATTGGAGGTGACCGCCATCGTAAAACAAGAGCAACCACAGCTTTAGCCATAGGCATCTGAATCTTTTTCCAAAATTCAAGGTAGGGCTCCAAAAAGCAAGACTGGGTGCTGCTCAGGGCTCCAGCTGCAATTTCTTCAAATATGAAAATGCATCAAAATGTCCATTACTGTAAAACAAATACTTCTAATGCAAATTTTGCAAACTTTCAGACAGGGAATTCTGCACCAGTGTGAAACATGCAGATTTGATCTGCGTTAGATCAAATTCAGGATAAAATTAACAGCTTTCTCAAATTCTGGAAGCTATTTTGGAAAAAAGAAATCTTGCCCAATGAATTCCCTGTATATCTAGAGAGGTGAGTTATAAATTCAGAAATCTTTAAGGGAAGAAAAAAACAGTCAGAACAGTTAAAAAAAGACAGCACATGTATGGGAAATTATCTGGTTGACTGGTTTGTACCGTCTCAGTGCAAAAAGAACCCGATAGAGAACTCTCTTCACTCGCCTAAATTCTTAGAGTGGGTGCTTGGAGCTAGACTCCTGTGTGCATAACTAGCTTTTACAAATATGTTTTTTTAATGAGAAAAAATGGGCTAAATCTCATTAGCTCTTCCAGCTTCGTTACTCAGGGTTTCTGTCACCAGCCACTTCCAAGTAGATAGCAAAAAAAACCTAGTCCCCCCCCATTTTCAGTGTGCAAAGCAGAGCACTCTGGCACTCTGATCAATAACGCAACTGCGCTATCTGCATTTAATGTGGCAGTGGTGCACGGGTAGGCTTTCATGGTGAACTTTTTACATATGGCAAGAAACCTATTCCTCCCTAAATGGTCTGGCTCATGATCTGAGCATTTGACAGCACCTCACAATGTGTTCTTCTTTCCTAGTGATTTTCACACCCTGCTAAGTGCCTAACTCAACCTGTCAAACCCTACCCAAAAGCCCCATTTGTCTTCATGGAAGTTTTCTGTGTCAATACCTGAATTTAAGCCCCCCTTTTTTTTTCTTTTCTTTTTTTTTTTTTTTTTCTGAAAACGCCGCTGCTTAACCACTAGGCCCCTTGTTTTTCACACTCTTAAGGTCACACTGACTAAAGACATACCAGGAAAAATGACTGTTTCTTCTCAACAATTGCTCTCCAATGTTTAAGAGATAGAAAGCTGAGTTCTGCTTTCACCAAAAACCTCCGAAGTTCCATCTGACTCGCGTGGCAATTGCACCCAAGGCCGAAAAAAATAACAAAGTCCAAAGCTCAGACTTCCCCTTTGCCCCTGGAAGGGAGCAAAAATCTCTCCTGTGCCTTTTTGCCCAGCAGCCAGTTCATCCAAGTGGGAACACAATGTGGTTGCACAGAGAAAGGGCTTCAGGGCCCGGTATCCGGTGAAGGTCATATTGACAAATGGCTTGGGCAGATGCATTTTCAGGAATTAATTAAGCTCCTCACCATGGTGGTGAGAAGCCCACAGCTGCCTGTCTGCATCTTCAGGTGCCCCCAAACTTCCTTCCTGAGATGGAGATTTTTGAAAGGCTTAGTAACTTTTATTGGCATCAGTTTCCATAAGGTACTTTCTTCCCTTAGAAATCCTCAAAAATCCATTTCTGTGCATCTGTGAGATGATGCCAACAACTACCCAAAGCAGCTGCAAACTTCAGACCAAAAGCACCAGCACTATTGATCTTTCACAAGCCCACACTTGATGAAGCAAAGTTGGGATGCATTGCTGAGGGAGCAATGAGGAATGTATCACCAGGCAGGCATTCTTACAATGCAGAAAGATATCCAGGATAGGTATCAACAAAATTCAAAGACACACTGGAAATCTGGGGACAGATTACTGATTACTCAGGTTTACACCAGAAATGCACTTTCTCTTTAACCTAGGGTTTAACAATAGTCTTAACAACCCAATTTTAACCACCCGTTGTTGTGGCGGCTTCTTGTGTCATAGGCATTCTCCTCATTTTTGGAAGGATACATGCAGTTTCTCCCTCTAAAATCATGGAATAGTCTTATTTTAAGATAGATCTTTCATAATTACACCATCATTTTAGGCCATTAAGGAAACCATTGAAAAGTCTGACAGTCCATTTGTAATTATTGTTGGTGGATTTAATGCATATTTCTTTTCTTTTCACATACCTTTCCTCTGCCTCATAACCAAAAATATTTAAAATCACCTTTCATAAGAACATCTTTGTATCTCCATACATACTTCATATCTAATACTAGAACAGCCTTTCACTGTACACAGTAGTACCTGAGACATTCTGCATTTTTCCCCTGAAGAAAACAGTGGACTTCCCCCCAGTACCTGGACCCCTGATATCTGGACTTCCTCCCTCACAACAGATTGATGTGCTTGTCTATTGGCATGGGATTGAAGGTGCAAAGTAAATTTCCCTGCTCTGTGCTGCTTTCTAGTGCTTGGTCACCAGGCCAAGAGCACACCTCCTCGTTGAAACCTTCCCTTGAGAAGCCAACAACAAAAGTCACATGGATTTTCCACTCCCTGGGGCATCCAGTTTGAATCTCAGGCTGCTTGGGTTATTGGCTTTGTTCTGATAATGAGTTGTTTATAAAATGGACACTCATGCACTAGTCTTGCTCTTGATACTAGGAAATGAAAAACTTCATCTCCATAAACTATCACTGTCCCTTCAACTTCTGCCAGCTAAGACCAGATTGCTCAGATCCTATTTATGATCCTATATGCTCAGATCAGATTGCTGATCAGATGATGATCAGATCAGATTGCTCAGATTGCTCAGATCCTATATGCTGAAGATTGTTTTGATAATAATAAAATCACTACAATCATATCTAATGACACCTCTTAATATTATTAACATTTTTTTTCTGAAAATCAATACTCTTTCCATATTCTCTTTGTGTTGCTTTTTTTTCTGCTTGCTTTTCTTATTCTTTGCTATATTTTAAAAAACCCTTTGTTATTATCGGACCATTATTTGACCTCTTCCCACCAGTACCACAATAACATTCACATTTTTTCAAGTGTTACACTGAATTTCTGATTTAGGATCCGAGAGGTTACAACTAAGCTTTTGGCTGACTTAACAACTCATTCATGAACCAGTTCTGATGCTTTCTGATGCTTTCTGACATTTTCCACTCTATCTGAGAAAGAAGATCAAGTACCATTTTGCAGAATGTATCTACAATACATTTTCGAAATGTGCATTTTGTCAGATATTGGTTGCAATGCCATAATATATGTCAAATGAATTTTTAAGGCTCAACCTGCACTTTTTGAAAAGTCACATATCATCTCTGTATCGCTACCTGCAAGTCAACAATATGAACAAGACATGGTGAAGCTTTCTGAAACTCTGAAAAAAATTTACTTGCATTTGTCCTGGATACCTGAACGTAGCAATTTCACCAAGGTAAGGAAATGAAAATATATGAATGAGTGATGCAGCTAATCAAATCATCCAATATCGCAATTTAAGAAAGTATTGTAGGAAATGCTTGGTGAACAAGCAAGGAATGGAACTTACTGTAGGTCAAAGTAGAATTTAAAGTGCTGTGGTTTACTCTAGGATGTTTTACTCTAGAATGGCATCATTTTCCTACACTTTTTTCTTCTTCAACTTTATTTCCAAATAAAATGTTGTTCTCCCTCCTCATGTCTGCAGAGCAGTTCAAAATATGATAGTCCAGTGAGCAAACAGGATTTGTTCATCCAATTGTTTAGCTACTGGAAAAAAATATGCAAGTAGGCTCTAGGAGGCACTTGAGCAAATACAAGTGAGGAAAGTGTTGTTGTATTCACTTAATAAAGTGTTTATCTAGCTTTGTAAAACACTTACTAAGATAATTGCAGAGGTCTTTTATGCTTCTCACTGTAGCAAATTTTAAGAGCATCAGATCTGCTGGAAATGAAGCAATCTGAACAGTAAAACCTTGACTGTGATTATCCACATTTTTATTAGTAATATTATTATTATTATTATTTCATCTGATAATAATGTAGTCGTCTGGTGGCTGAGACAGCCAATTTGACACTTGCTGTTTCTCTCCCAGCCATTAGAAACCAGTAACACACTTGTGTGTGACAATATCCCTGTGATTCCAGGCTGGAAATTTCCAAGCCACTGGCAAGGTACACCATGGCAGCCACAAGGAAACATTTGTGTATTATGACAGTGCCTTTTTTGAGGGGATTCAGGAGATGTGACAAGAAAAGAACAGCCTCCTCTAGCTGAGCTCAGTTGTCCACGTATCACACTGGTGATTCCTGTGTCTCTAAACTCATACCATAATTCGTCAAAATTATATGTTTAAATCAATGATTCCTGAAAATTTCTAAGAAAATTATGCATCACTGAGACTCCTAAATAGCTAGAGCTGGGTGGAACTGGTTTCTCAGATACTTCCTCATAAGCAATACCATCTGCAGCTTTGATTTTACCAGGAGATATTCCAGGGTTGGCTTTTTCACTTGATTTTGCTTTTTGAAGAATACTCACATTTTGTCCAGAAAGACACTTTCAGTTCACAGGTAGTCATTGCATATGTGATGATATTTAATATCAGAGCCCTAGCAGCTGATGTGCCAATGGCCTTCACCTCTCCTCCTCCTCCCCCCATGCTCAGTTCCACAGGGATCTCTTCAAGTTGAGCATCGTGCCACCTCTTCAATGAACACGGCCACTCACCCATTGCTGAAAGGAAATCTCTGTTCCTGTCTACTTTCTCTCTTCTTCTGCTTGCTGGTATTATGTTGAAGAAACCAAAAACTTCCAGTTCTGTGTAAAGTGGAAATACTCAACTTTCTGAAACCTTCAAATTGCTACCAGTCACCGTTTCCATTCTAAAAACCGTTTTCTATTAAATGATAGTATGCACCTATATTGATCTCTTGTTTTTAAAAGTTCGCTCCCAAAACAAAGGCTTTGGAGGGGTATGTTCTCCTGATGAAGTCTGGGGAGGTCTTGTGGCCCATATATAAAATCAGAAGGATGAACATAATGGATTTCTGCAAGAAGTTTACCGCAAATTAAAAATCGTAACAAGGAGAGTAGGAGTAGAAATAAGCCAAAATATTTTCCTGTCTAGTTTAAAAGAAATAAACATCGATTTTTTTTTTAGAAAAAGAAATTTTAAGATTTGTTCAGATTTCATATGAAAATTCAGAATGTATTTAATGTTTGTCAAAACAGAAAAAAAAATGTTAAAATTCCTCTTTGGGGGGGCGCTTTTTAAACTTGAATGTTTTTATATACTTACCACAGTCAGCAATATTTTATCAAATTTTTTTTTTGTACTTTTACATTCTACTGACTTGCAGGAAACAAACCAACAAGCTTTTTGGCACTGGCCAAAAGGTGCTAAGAACAACTTCTCCGTAACTCAAGTCATTTGTGTTGAGTCTATACAACCTGGCTGTCAAGGACGGTTGGGGGCTGCCTGTTTCCTGCAAAGGGAACGTTGCTCTTTGGCCGGTGCCGCACAGCACAGTGTGTCTGTGTGTGCCCTGCTCCTGGCCTGGAGAATTCAAACTGCGTTTAATCTTGCAGTGGGTGCTTCTTTTCTAGATGTAAGGAACAGTAATACTGTTTTTTATTATTTTATTATTTTATTTTTATTTTTATTTTTATTTTTATTTTTATTTTTATTTTTATTTTTATTTTTATTTTTATTTTTTATTTTT
>JAVCKT010024819.1:44438-65517 GCA_032273925.1 Rhynchotus rufescens | reverse complement strand
TGGCTGTCAAGGACGGTTAGGGCTGCCTGTTTCCTGCAAAGGGAACGTTGCTCTTTGGCTGGTGCCACACAGCACAGCGTGTCTGTGTGTCCCCTGCTCCTGGCTTGGAGAATTCAAACTGCATTTAATCTTGCAGTGGGTGCTTCTTTTCTAGATCTAAGGCACAGTAATGCTGTTTTTTATTATTTTATTATTTTATTTTTATTTTTTAATTTTTTTTCTCCAGAGCCAGCATCTGTTGTTTGGAGGTAAAAGGCAGTGTGGAAACAGTCCTGCTCTCCCCAAAGGATGGTCATCCTGCCACTGCTGCCCGCAAAAGGTTCCTCCACACAAGTGCAACCCCACAACAGCCAGTGCCAAAACCGCTGCGTGTGGGGCACCAACCCCAGCTGCTGGGGAGCCCCAAAGGCTCAAGACTGTGGCCAGTGGCTCTGGAGGCAGAACCAAGAGCAGAACTGGCTCCCACACCCAGCTAGATCCCTGTCTCCAGCCCCTTCCTCCAGCGGGGAGCAAGCAAGGAGATGGGAGCAAGTGGCCAGGGGCTTGTGGAGCACATGTCCAGCTGGTCAAGAGTCCAAGGTTGAATAGCACCCCATCTAGGAGGCTTTTGGGCACATCATCACCACTCAGTGCCCTGGAAAAACAAGGATGAACACTAAGCATTCTTGCTTCGACCAATCTTTGCCTGCTTTCATGACCGCATCAGGTAAGAATTGTTTCTCTGTTCATCTGTATCTAACTTCAAACCCACATCATTTCCTGGGTTGGTTCAAAAGATCAGCTTGGTTTTGTGCGTTTCTGCGTTGAGGTTCCACGTCAAAGAGCCTGAGCTGAAAGACGTTAAATTAAATCAGAAAATGACTTGGAGAAGGAAAGGATCGGGGTGGTGCAAGAAGATAAGAAAATATGGGGAGAAAGACAAACACTGAACATTAAAAACAATCCACAAGGTTTGTATACTACGTGTACAACGTAGTCCACTCTGCTCCCACTACCTACTGCATTTTCCCATTTGGTAGAAAAATGACTGTCATGAGTTTTCTGTTCTTTTGAATTGAACCACCTTTGCAAAAGAAGAATTCGTATGATAGGGAAAGGTTGGAAAAAATTAGGAGGGAACTTTCACAAAAGCATAGTTCCTGCTGCCACTGAGGTTTCCTGCTTTAAAGAAACCGGGAGACTTCTCTCTTATCTGCAGCCATTCTGTGGTGGAAATCACAGAGCAGTACGCTCTTCCCGTTGGAAGGAAATGCTTCAGGGATGATAGGTATAGTATGCCCTGTGCATTTAAAACATGACTTGGTTTCATCCTCTCATGATTAATGAGGGGTAAATCCTCAACGCTGACTTGCTGAGCAGATGCTGATGAGGTGCAGATGTTTATGAGAAGGTGATGGTGCTAGTAGTCTAGTAGCTTGTATTACCTTCTTCTTTTTGATAGGCAAAAGAGGAACTTGCAGCCTCAAAGAAAGAATATTCATGCAAGGGGAGGTATAAGCTAACTTATTTAGAGAAAAAAAAATCCAGTTATCCACTCCATTTCCTTAGGTATCAGAATAAACATGTTGCTTGTGTTTTTCTGGTGACTCTGTTCATTTCCATCAGCACAATGCAAGAGTCTGGCTATGTTCTTCAGAGAGGATAAGCAAGACCAAAATGAATAAAGTGGTATTATGCTTCAAAAAGAGGTGATGGAACTGTATTAGATGTACAGAAGATTGATTTAAAAAGGAAACAAGTCTTTGTAAATGAAGATTTAAGTGTAGAGCAGAATGGGAGGTGGTAGGCACCTCCAGTCAGAATTTCTCCTACTGTCAGTGCTCAGTCTGGCAAACACACAAATCATCAAGTGCCTTCTGAATGTTCTCAGTAGCACATAACACCTACACTGGTGGCAACACGTGACGCAATCAAGCTTCAGGTTACAGCCGGGTCAACCACCAAGATCCTCAGTGGTTTCACCTCTAGCGATGAGATGCCAGGGCAGCCCAGACTGCTGTGGCAAGCCAGACTGTGGCAGGAGCCCTGGCAGGAGAAGGGAACTGTCCTCCCTGAGCCGATGGTGACTGTTGGGCTCGCAGTTCCCCTGGCCGGGTGCCTTTCTAAGTGACGGGGAGTACAAGGATGGAGAGAGCCAAACTACAAAGTTTTGCTAAATTGCTTGGAATCACCTTTCCTTTCAAGGATGTCACTGACTTTCTGTCTCATGTAGCTTTAGCATGGGTTTTCCCTACCATGGAACATAGTGGAAGAGGCGATGTAATCATCATTGCCCTTAAGGCATCGTCATCCTCAGCTCTCCCAAATGATATCCCAGGCTCTATCTCCCACCTGGACACAGTATTGAGTGGGGTAAGTAGGGAGCTTACCTTGCGCCAACAAGGCAAAGGCTGGAGGCAGAAAGGCACTCAAAAGAGCAGGCACCTGCATGCAGGGAGCATTTCCCCCTCAAATATTGTGAAGGAGCATGGAGGGAGCTTGGCTGCATCGCTGCCTTTGGCGAGTCTAAAGGTGCCAGGCTCACAGCGCCGTATTTCTGAAGGTGCTGAGAACCCCTGCAATGGGGTGAGTGCTTGGTCCCTTTGGAAAACAGGGAGAGATGTCATCAGAATTCAGCAGGAAATTTCACGATGCCGCGGCCACTTTGAAAAGTAGACTTTCCTGCTCTTGGAAAGGAATCTGTGAACAGTAGACATGCTGAAGAGTAGTCACAATATGTTATTATTTCCCCTGCCAATAAGTTATTAATTCTCCTCCCAACTTTCTTCACTCCAGATCGCAGCTGCTCTCATGTCTGCACGTAGGGCCGGGCCAAGGCAATGCTGCAGCTGCGAGTCATGGCAGCCTTTCCACTAGACCAACGCTCCGCACTTGGGGAAGACACTAGACCAGAACCAGAAGAAAATCTTACATTAGACAGCAGGTGTTAGTCTGTGTAACTGCTGCCGAGGAGGATTGGAAAAGACTATATGAGTGCAAGTGTGCAGGCCTGTCTGCGTACGGAAGACTTCTAGTATTTGTTTTTGGACAGTTTTTAAATGCCAAGGGGAGATTTGCAAAGGTAGGAAGGGAAATTTGCAGTGGAGTGTTTCATTCCTTCTAGTGACAAAGAAAAACTCCCCTCTTGAAATACGTTGTCCACCTCATTTTGTTTCACTTTATCTCAGGAAAATTCTGAATATTCTCTAAATTTTGTCTGACAGTTGATGCTGGCCCACGATGTTTTTTGATGAGCTAACAGCTGCAACGGCTGTTGACAGCTGATAGTCTGGGTGGTCTAATTCATTAACTTTAGTACCAAGTTGCACTTTTCTAATGGTGAAAAAAAGAGATCTCTGCATGCATGGCTACTCTTGGTTAACATTAACAGGAAGGATACTCTGAAGGATGACTTACTAGCATGGGCAAATGCTTCTCTTCTGAAGCAAAATAAAGTTTCTCACATTGTCAGTGATGCAAGATTAGCCCTGCACACATCTACTGAAAGCAATGCGTGCTAGAAAACACCAAGAATTTCCCTCGCCCACTTGACATTACTCATTTTGTTACGTAATTCTTTTTCTCTTTTTGCTCTGGATCAGGCCAAAAGATACAGTGCCTGGTAAAATAAAAATCCTGCCTGTTGTATTTTTTGTGGTAAGTGCAGTTCAGTCAGTGGGTGAAGGCTGGGCACAGGCAGCTTGGCAGCAGTATTCCTGCTCATCTCAGGACAGGGCAGCCCTCCTCTTCGTTATCATCTCTGGATATTCAGACCTATCACATTTATCAAAGGCCTCCAAAGCCTCTTGTAGTGCTCCATCCTTAGTGCTTAGTCCTTGAGAAGCAAACAAATAGCAGTCAGTGTTTGCTCTAAAAAGCAATTCATAGAGTAATACTAAACATTTGCTTTCATAGACTTTTTTCATGGAAGAGGGGGAAATTTCTTTGGGACAGGACAGGACAATTAGAAAAAGAGAAGTGATGTAATTTTATCTTATGTAAGGACAAATCCTATTAGCTCTGTGTTTCTGACTGCTAGCCTTTCCCAACACGCAGTGCCGCTCTCTGCAGTGTGGCTGTTGGACTGCCTTGAGAAAACAAGAAAGAAATGGCCACTTGGTGGCCTTAACAAACTGCTGCTCCACAAACTATGTACAGATCTTTCTCTCAGCGAAGGCAGGAGGAGCTTTCCCACTGACTTCACTAGGAGCAAGGTGCCTTGGCCTTTGGTCTACGGGTCAGGGCAAACTAATGCACAGAAACAAGTGGTCCCAGTGCTGCCTATAACACACTTATAGCACGCCTATAACAGGCTGCTTGTAACATACTGGCTCAGATGCTTCGCATCAGTGGGGCTTCCCTCCCAGATTGCATGGCAACTTTTTTTTAAAAAGAAAACCTTTTGAAAAGGATAAATATTAAATATTTAAAGGGGCATAGGACAATGTTCTTTACATAAAGTTGCATTTCCAAGGAATCTTTCAGGTAAGGACTTCTTTGTCATCATTACTTCCTGTATCTGAAGACACTATATTGCTGTATGTGCTATGTAGTAATGGCAGTCAGGGTATACAGCCTCATGTTCTCTGTCTCCTAGACTTCATTCAGCCTAAAGCCCAATGTAGTACCTGTTTAACATGCAATATATCTGACATCCTTAGCAGAGAGTTTGGAAACTGTAGAGATGTTATGCTGGGGATAGGATCAAATGTTACATTTGGGATCATTGTACACAGGAGAGTCAGACATAGTCATTGCTACTAAGGGCTGGGAGAGCTCCAGGAATAGGTGCTTACTTTTCATAGCAGGAATGAGTCAGTTGTTGGAGAAGCAGCAGTGCTACCTGACTGCATTAGGGGAAAAAAAGAAACCTCCAAAATGGACAAGGAATCAAAATAAGTGGTTTGGTTAGTTATTATATTTTCATCATCATCTTTCTTTGGCACATTAAGATACAATAGTCAACATCATTCTTGAAGAAGTATCCTTTTGATTTCATTTCATCTTTCTTCTTACATGCAGTATTAGCCACCTTTTCAGCTCTCAGAAAACCCAACTCAAAACCTGACTCCATTTAAGAGCATCCTTCACAAGAAATGCACATAGCTCCCTCAAGTTTCTCCAAAGTTTTCCTTATGATTCCCACAGGTGAGGCTATTTGACTGCTGCTCTTCCCCCTAAAGACAAAGCATTGGGAAGCTAATAGACCCAGCCCTCTGCAAGGCTCATTCTGATCTCACTCCCAAGCATGAGTGTTGACCTTCAGGATCCTGGCAGCCCTGCCCAGAGACTGTCCAGCCCAGCAGCAATGACAGAAACTGAGAGTCATTCGTTTAGAGCTTCAGAACAGTGCAGGAAAAAGAGAAATTTAATGATGACCATACCTCAGGGGATGACTAAGTGATCTCTTCATTTCCATTGCATTTTGTATGCGAGTTTCAAAGACAGCCACAGTGGGCAGCTGCTGAGCTCAAGCAGACAGTCTTGTTCACTGTCCAGACCATCAGACACCAGGAGGATTTTAAACACACTATCTTGTGGGAAACTCTTTTGGAAACCTTAGGATGAGTAGCCTTATATAAATCACATCTCTCTAGGATGCAGTCTTACAGAATCTTCTCACACCTAACTGCTGCTGCCATGTGGAAGGGAAGGCATACCGTAATCGAGGTCTTCCTTTTTCTGATTGCTACATCCTTCCCTCCAGGCACAGCTTTCCATCTGCAGCAGCTGATAAAAATTGTCCTGAAAGGTGAAGCTCCTGCTTCCTAAAGCTGGCCAACATGGGACAACACAAGAATACTGATCACCCTCCTCAGAAGCATAGCTAAAACCAAAACTGCCCAAAGCATTCAAGACTTCAGAAAACATGAGCTACAGGCTTATCTTAGGATTGCACCCAGTGCCCAAAGCTTCCCCTGAAGGTCTCCAAGCTCCCACACAGAACATGTTTAACATCACCCACACAGAGCCAACTCCCACTTACCTGGGTATGGCTTATCCCGTCTGCCGGTGACCATGTCGTGGGACGGGGCTCAGGTCCCTCGGAGCTGGGAAGGTCACCAGCCTGGACCTGCCCTGGCTCTGCGCAGTTGTCCCTTGTAGCAGCCAAGCGAGTGAGCTCTCTGGATAGCCAGAGTGCCACGTGCTGAAGTACAGGGCCAGCTGGACATACAGACAGGCGTGCTGCTTTTATCCTAGATACCTAGATACCACAACCATATTTATTATGGTTTTCTAGAAGACAATGGCTGTTACAGGCAATTTTATTGCCAAATATTTCCTTCAAGCACAATTTTGAGAGCTTGTATTGAAATGGCATTGACAGTGTGTCATCCCATCCCCTCTCTAACACATGTACTGCTTAACTGTGGTGTCTAGCACTAGTTACAGAAGCTCCTTCTTCTTTTAATTGCACCCTCTTGCTTAAAGTTTCAACTACCCATTGGTTCCCCTCTCCCTCCCTCCCCCTGCCCCAGCACACTGGTGGAAATTCTGTGGCTCAGAGGTTCACGGGACTTCATAAAATGTCAAATTAGAATATAGCTTGTTTAACCAAACAACTACTAATGCCTTTCTTCTTTTGCCCACAAAGTGTTCTTGTAACCGAAGCCACAAAAAGGAGGTATTTTTAAATGAGCTATGTGGATTGATTCACTGGTTACTATCTCTTCCTCCCCGTTATAGTTTCCCATCAGAGCTAGCAAATTGCTGTCAGAATTCTTGCCAGACCTTGCTCTCCCCATGTTTACCTTGACTATTTACAACCCAAATGGCACATGGGTTGTTTTTAGCTAGGTAAATCATTACTTAGTTTCCAATCATCCTTGTATATGCACCTCAAAAAAATTAAAAATGGATAAAACATGTTTGACTCGATTTAAGAACAGCACAGAGTTTGGCTGCCATCTTCATTCAGTCTTGAAGGAAAGGAAGTTTAGGGGACTTGGTCAGTTCTCATCATCTAGCTTAGAGCTGGAAGTAACCAGAAGGAGAATGAGGAGACCTTTGCCATCAATAGAAAGAGATAGGCTTCTGGTGTGCAATGGGATCTGCTCTGGTTCAGAGTTCAATAGTTTTCCTTGTTAACTGAGGCGCCCACAGCAGGCACTGCACGTATCTCAGCCCCTCTTGAAGCTCATGGTGCGTCCAGATCACTCGTAAGAACAGAGGGTCAGTCCCTATGCAGTGACCTTCTCCCAGAGATGAACTGAGAAGTGGTGCTGACCACATATCATGCAAGTGCACTACATTCAGAGGAAAACAGTTAAGCCAAGGGGGAGTCCCTTTCTTTGCTGCTTGGAGTTTCCAAGTCGCTTTTGGAAATGAATCAAATTCATGTCTTCCATGAAACCATACAAAAGCAGCAGCAGTGCCCCAGTAAAGGATGCACTGTTTTTGTTCATCCTCCAGTTCTTATCCACCAGAGCAGCTTTTATTGGATACATTCCCCATATGTGCTTTCTTTCTGGAACAAGCTATTAGGCTTGTTCCAGAAAAAGAAATGTTCCAGAAAATGAGATTTTTTTTTTCTAGTGTTGTAGTTGTACAACCAAGGTATGGGAAATAGTGTAGATATATTTTCATTTTTTTCTTTGCTGATGTGTGTACTGTGAAGTGCGGAGAATTAGCAAGAAATCATCATAGCTCCATGGCCTGCTTCAGATTCTCTTCATTACCAAGATACTTGAGCAACCCTCAGATCTAAAGCAGAGATTAACAGTAAACAACCAACTCCGTCACAGTGCTTTTCTGCAGTGCCTTTCACAGAACTGTACTTCTTTCTTCCCCACTCCACTGGGGAAATGAAGCAAGAGAGAAATGAAGCAACTTGTCCACTTGCATGGCAGACCATGGGAGGTGCTGGAACACAGTCCCAAATGCTCTTCAAATGCCCAGTATTTTTACAGTCTGGGCAAAGGTGATGGCCTCTCAATATGGCTTCTTTATGAGGCAAAACCACCAAACTTTTGGTTCCTAGAGGACTATTGACCTTTTCAGTCTATCTAACTGCTTTGCAGCCACTTCTGTCCTGCTTTGCCACCTATTCATGTCAAAGTCCAGAGTATGCTTGCAGGCAATTAGTACATTATTACAATATATCTTAATGCGCTGTATATTGTGACACACTTCCTACTGCTCTTTCTCCAAACTAATTACCAAGAGGAATGTTCACCTGAGAAGAGATTGAGAAATGCTTGTACAGCTCCCAAGATTTTCAGAAATGTGAAAGATTTTCGGTAATCTGAAACAGAAGAGCCATTTTCTTCCCAGACATTTTCCATTTAGGTAGCGCTGATCAGCAAAAGCCTAACTAGTTCACCAGTTTGTAACAGAAGCACTTTTAGCATCTTGCCAATAAATAAGAATTCTGCAGAAATGAGGCCTTACTCAGAGGACACAAGTTGCTGCATGACACACCACAGCTTCCAGATGGAGATCTTTATCAACTTATTAATAAGAATCATACAACAAAACGGATATTGTCAAGCAAATGAGCTACTTAAGAACATAAGAATCTCATCTTTAAAACCTGAGGATTTTGCCAAAACTTGCACAGCAACCAGAGAATCCATCTTGAGAGGGATATTCAGGAATTACATAAGCAGTTTTATTGGTAAAGTGACCAGCTGTAGTTTTACTTGTGAAGATTTCCAACAGGCAACCTCTTGTGAAAATACACAATGAGCACACATAAAAACAGCCATGCTTGTGACGTCTTCAACATACACTCTTGCCAAATAAACAGTAGAGTTTTCTGTTACTCACAAGCTTTCAACAGCAGTTGCCTCACCTAAAATGGAAATGAGCTGCAAGTGTGCAAGTTTGGCTGAAAATCCCATCTTCTGAGACTTTGCAAATTAATTTTACCCTCAATTTATTGCAGATGTGTTTGGTTTGCACTTGAGTAGAATTTAGCCTCCCACAAATACTGAACTGTGCAGTATTTCAGAAGCAACCAGGCACCTGCTTACACTTTATTAGATGCCTACTCCTAATAACTAGACTAAAAACTGCTTGGAAACTACAGGAGGTCATCTCACTAATTACAAGCTACCCACTTTTGGTAAACTTCAGTTTGCATAATTCACTAGAACAAAAGCCAACCTAAGCTGGCATATGTTTTGACATATATGAACAAGAACTTGTCTCCTGGGGGAAGGCCGAAGAGAAATACTGGACAGCTACTAAATGGAGCCATCAAAGAGATGAATGGGGGAAGACGGCTCACGTGGTAAACAAGAGCCACATTTAAAGTTGTGCTGAGAAAAGAGTGTGAAAATAGCTGGCTGCTTCTGCTGCTTGCTTTATGTCTCTGGGGGTTTCTACAGAAACAAATGCGAGACGCACGAACACCTTCCTCATGCTAATATTTTCTAGACCACATCATCGTCCAGCAGTGGTACAATCTGGTACAATCATCTCAAGGAAGCATAAGGACACTTTTGCATAATTTCCTGGCAAAGTCCAAACACTTGATCAGAATATGGGCACATTTCAGGACAATGGGTTTTACCCTCTTGTTCCCTTCCTTTTTTTTTGCATGGTGGGACAGCATGACAAGAAGCAAGTCAGAACTGCCATATTCTGGAAGTCATGGTAACTACCCACCACACTGAATGAAACAAGGTAGTTGGGAGCAATAATAGAGCAACGAGGGGTGCGGCACCTGTTTTTCACATCTCATTTAGATAAAAATTGCCCTTCAAATGTGTTATTTAATTGGAAAGAAGATAAAACCAATATATTATTCACTGGGAAGCTGCTGTTTTCCTTAGAGGGGAGGTAGGGGAGAAGGAAGCAGATCTAAAACTTAAAAAGCGTTTCATATTTCAAAAGAGAGTGACAATATTTTCACATGTTTTCTGTCTTGTCAGTGCTACAGAGTATGTAGCTAAGATATTACTAGAGATAATGACAGAAGCTGGTCAATTATGTTACTAACTGAAGCCTCACATAGCAGGCTGTAATGCAAAACTTCTCTATAAGAAACATAGAGGACTGAAAAATACACTTTGATAAAAAACAGAACCACTTCAGTTGCATTGAAGGAGATGAATGCATGAACATAATATAGAGAGAGGTCTATCTTACTAGCCCCATGAAAGTTATTCACTGACCCATAACCTTTAATTCTAGTGGATTTTTCCTCATAGGTAATTCTCACATATTGCTTGGAAAGCATCCATGCATTTCCAGAGGTCTATAAACCAATCCATAAGGGAGAGGAAGAAGGAAGACCAAGTAACCATTGTGCATTAATATATCCAACGTTGCCTTCATGTCGAGGGAGTCCCACATGAATAACATAGCACAGCCTTCAGCAATGACTGAAGTAGAAATGAGTTTGGGCTACTTTGGCATGACAGATCATATTTTCAGGTGTATTTATTGTTTGAAAGACACTACCTCTGTTAAAAGGGTAATTCTGGCAAACCAGAAACGGACTTTGTTCACTGTGGGAATTTAAAAGGGGCTTTTTCCTCTCCCTAACACTAAAAGTTTTTAAACTTTTTGCCCAGGAAGCGTGTTCTGCCACTTACATCAGCTTAGTGAGATGAGCCACTACTGTGAGCCTACAGTCTTTGCAGCCTGCAACTCACTGTAACTTTCAGTTGGTTTAAGACCTGAAACAATGGTTTCCTATGGAAAATAAGGTATTTCGGAAGAAAAAGTTATCTGGGGGAACTACTTACCCTGTAACAATGGGCCAGGAACAATGAGTAAGGAAGAGCAACATGTGGCAAGCTGTTCTGCAACTACCATCAGAAAATGCTTGCACTGGAGTCCTGAACTCACCTGGAAGAACTGGATGGAGAGGACAAGTCTCAAGACATCTACGTATGGGATAAAAAAATGTCCAAGTATCAAAATGAGTTAGTGCTTTATTCTTAGTGTACTTGCTGGGTGCAGATAGTGGATACAGAAGCCTTTTAGACTTACTTATTTCAAGAAAACACACAAGCAGATCAGATGCTAACATTTATTTTTATTTATAAAAAAATTATAGAATGTATTAAATACAAACATTTGGAAAAAGCACTCAGGGCCTCACTAAGATGCCCAGAAAGAGGAAGACAGAGAATCAAGAAGCTTACCAGATTTAGTTTTGAACTAGCTGAAGTACTATAATTTTTCACTGACTTATTTATAGACAGTGACCATTATAGAAACCAATGTAATTACCCTTCTTCTTCTTTTTTTTTTTTTTTTTAAAAAAAAGATATGATTTGCCATATCTTCCCTATCAACCACAAAATGTAAGGAAGCAACTCTTTCCAAGTTAAAAACAGGGGTAATAAACACTAATGCATTTACCCATTACCTACATAGAATAACACTAAAGCATTTGCTTATAATCACACACGGATATCAAGTTTACAAAAAAACTGATTATACATTTCAGAGCTGGATATCCAGTAAGGTATTATAAACTTTATACATATTCCAGTGGACATCAAAATGAGGACAGTGTTTTGAAGTACAGAAACACAAAATAACTGAACACGTTGCCTATACTATATACGCCAACTACCAAAATGTGGACTGGGATCTAGTCATATTCCAGATATCTGCAAATTCCTACCAACTGCCACTGAAAGGCTGCCTGGAAGACAGATCATGTCATGCTCTTGGGCAATGGTGGCTCCTCTCCTTTTCTAGGAAACCAAAGTGAGAACTGTAGATGCTGTTTCTTCTGCAGCTTAAGATGCTAAAGGAGTAAACCCTACTTTCCTGCTCCCTACATAGACAAAAACAAATGCAAGTTTCTTAGCATGCAGTTGCTCTTTAACCACTCAAATATATACAGCCAACTAAATGAGATCTAGGAGCAAGTAACTGCAGAAAATACTTATCTTTTAAAAGAGAGAAGTGCTCCTACTTGCTAACAATATGGCACCCCTCTGTCCTCCTGGCTTACCCTGTATCTGCTCTCCAGTAGCAGCATCATGTGTGTTGTTGATGTGGCTGCAGAGCCTTAAAGCCTGTTTCTGGGAATGACTCTTTGGGGGCTATCTAACTATTAAAAATAAAAATCCATCAGAGAATAATCCTAGACACATGAACATTAACAGATGTCTCCTGTTCTGTCCTGTACTTGTCAGAATGGGAAAAAAAAATCAACTTATCAGCACTCACAATTTTACTACTGCAAGGACAGAAGAGGACTGACAAAATGTTACGGACTACCTACCACCACCGTCAGTCAGCCACAGAACGGCCTGACTGGACACCTACAAGCGCCTTGGCAGAATCCCTCTGGCAGCCGCCTGTAGCGCGTGGGCTGAAATTACACCATGGATCCCGTTCCGAGGAGCGGGCTGAACGAGGAGACCACCGCCCTGAACTCGATGACACAGGACGCCGAATCCATGTGTCCGACCCTGTTACCGAAAGAAGTATTTTTTACTGCGTCCAGAAAAGCTCGTGACCTTGTCACAAAGCTCAGAGGGCGCTACCAGTTTGGGTACGGCTGCGCTGAAACTCCTCAACAGCCAACGATTTGCAGAGCAGCATCTTTGAGGGAGGAAAAGGAGAAAAGGGGTGCGGGAGAAGCGGCCAAGCACTTCTCTCGCTGAAGAGACACAGAGCATGTCTGCTGAACATCCCAAGCAGGCAGGGCTTCGCTGAGCCATAAGCTTGGAAACACAACAGCGCAACTTCCAGGGCCTTTCCCAAGCCCAACAGCATCTCCTACTGCAACACATATATAATTATCCTCCTCTCAACCGTGCCCGCTACCCTTAATGAGTGCACTTAGTGCAATGAGAATTAAGATACAGCTGGGAATCAGATAAAATAGTAAGGCTAGTTCCATCCCCCCCCTTTTTTTTTTTTTTAAGCTTTTGGCAATAACAGACTTGTTACATCCATATTTCGCATGATCTAAAATAAATTTTGTAAGATTTTTAACAAAGCTAAGGCTTATTTGACCTAAAAAGCCTCACTCACATTCAAAGAATTCACTGTCATTCAAAGTGAGGATGGGAAAAAGGGAAACAAAAAATCACAAGAGGAATTTAGTAAAAAGGTGGAAGGTCAGAGTACCAACAGTATTGACAGAAATGACAACAGTCTATTTAGTGTGTTGACTGCCTCACAGCCTCAATACTCAATTTTTAGCACTATATACACCACATACTTAAAAAGTTAGACTTTTTTATTTATTAATATGGCTGTTTGGTAATTTTTTTTTGAATCTTCAAAAAAAATAAACTCATCTTCAGAGTCAAAGACAAGAGGCCAAGACTGTGGCATTAATGCTACCCTCCATTACCCCATCAGAAATCATTACACTTCCCAGAATCTCTAATTTGAAGCTACAGTCTTTGAAACATAATACATTTAAGTCACCCAATGGCTCCATTCCAGATATACGCCATGTTAACAAGAGCAGAGTATGGCCCCTAATTTAAAATATATTCTACATATGGATTGCTATAAATCTGACCACAGCAAAACATACAGTGGTTCTAAAATGGCAGGAAGTTAAATTCAAACATCTGATTTTTTAAACTAGTGAGAAATATGGATAGTTTTAAAAGGAAACAATAAACTTCTCAAATACAGACATTAGTGAAAAATACATGTGCACACACACACACACACACACAAACACACAGAGCCTCTCTGACACACGCTCGCTTCACTCAGAGTGAAATTAAAATTACACAAGGCAATTTTCAAGGTTGCATTTACAACCACAATGACAAGAACAGCATTTTTGAGGTAGCTAAAGTCAAAGAGCAAACCACAAGCCAAGAAGCAGGTGCTCACACTCACACCCAGCCCACTCTTTGGAGACCTGTTACCCTGTGCACACAGGTGTGTGTGGGAGAGGCACGTGTTCCACAGGGAACGCTGTTCAGTGGCACTGGAAACCTGAAGAACTCCTCTCCAGGGGAGTTTGTGTTGGGAGACCAGCCGCACAATCAAGTGGCCAGGGCTGCAATCAGTGCACGTCAGCTGAGCCCTGCTACCAGTCTCAGGGCTCTCCGGCGGCGCCGCTTCTGCCAACAGCTCTGTCTCACGTGCACTGAAGCAAGCACAACCGTGGCAGTTGAAGATGTTATTACTCAGAGCTGTCTGTCCCACTTCTCCCCTAGCTGCTGCTGTTGACAGCGAGGGACATGCACCCATATCTCACCTGCTCCAGTTCAGAGCTCAGCATGCAGGTACAAGCCCGCCTTCAGGATATTATTTGCCAGTGAGTGGACACTGAACTGGAGCAGCAGAGGCACAGGCTCAAACGCCTTTCTTTCGGGAACAACAGCATCTTCATGAACAGGGCACAAATGTCAAACTGCCACAGCTTGAATCACCAGAGCTCGCTTCTCAGAGCCCTTTGCTAGCCTGCAACAAAAGGGGCTGAGCTGATCTCATGGCAAATGCCAAGCTACATGGGTGTAAGGGGTAATAGCTGTGGCTGATAGACTGGCTCAGCCTCAGGAACCTGATCATGTTTCTGAGCACACACAGAGCTTGATGCTGTCCAAATGATAAAATTGTGTCAAATGCACTCATACACACACATATAACGTAGTATTGTCATCGAGAAGCTTTCTACAAATTGACTGTTTGCATGATTACTGCTGGGAGTCTTGAAGGTAGGATGGCAAGATGTTTTTCAACAGAAAACAAAAACAAAAAAGATATTTAACTTTTTATGATTAGGTCTCTGTTGTGTAGTTGTTGTATGAGAGAGATGACATAGATGAGAAGTTGTTATTCCACTGTCTTCCCCCAGTACTCTGCTGCAACTCTGCCTGCTCTTTGTATTTGCTGAGAAGACTTTTGGCTTCTTGCAGATCTTGACAGGAATTTTCTCCATATTCTTGTTTCAGCCACTGCCTGAACTGGAGAAATTGAACATACAGATATGACATGATGAAATAACAACATGACATTGATGTAGAAATAATTCTCTCTTCTAATACAGGATAAGGAACATCCACTGGACAAGGGCATCTTGGACTTCAAGCGCGCCCTCCTCCATTTGCAGTTCCATCTACAAATGAGCTGTGTAAATGCTGCAAGCTCCTGCAACCAGGCGCTCTGTCCAAATCACGATGGCATGCAAGATCTTCAGAAGGGTGAGGAGCAGAAAAGCAAACCACTCATATCGCTGTGCCCTCCTGAACCAATAAGACCAGCAGCAAAAACTGCACTGTATTGGGAAAGGCAACTTTTGGAGGAAAAAGGCCATGAGCGTTAAAGGTATAAGACCCTATATATTATTGATATGAATGACTGAATATTGTATATGATAACAGATGTACCAGGACAATCGGAAGTAAATGCCTAGGAGGAAATGCAGTGCTAGGGCAAGCATACTGAGAGGCTTTTCCTGGTTGTTGTCCCAACTTCCATCAACTTTCAGCTCAAGCATTTTTGGAGGCTGAATCAGTATCTTTGTGTTTCAGAGCAATGAAGGGATCTCTCTGTCATGAGACCACTTTCTGAATCCACCATTTTTTGCCACAAGATGTCTGGATACCACCAAGCTCCACAGTTGAACTTCCTATTGCATAACTCTGCAGCTCCTTTTTTTTGAAGAATCATCACTTGATAATTCCATCTCACATTATGGGCAAGAGTGGAAACCATACCTGTTCACCTTCTTTATACCACAACTTTATTCCTCAACTTTTTAAATCTTTTATCACTTTCTTCTCCATCATTTCTTTGTCATTTGAAGAATTTTAGCCCATGTAGTTATTTCTGACAACCCTGTTGCTCGTCTCTGCAGGAGAAGCACGTAGACACAGACCCTCAACTGTTCTGTATCAGTGGGGATATTCTGTGATATTTCTAGCCTCACCTTCCATAGCTTTGGGGTTTATTATGGATAATTTAATCCATAAGGAGCATTTACAGTGACACTGGGAGACAAAATCTCTTACTTCCTCCCCTATCCATAAAAGATCATAAGGTCGTAAGTCAAATGCAAAGCCTCAGGCTGCCACATGGAACTTTGGGTCTGGCACAAACCATGTTAGGAACCATATGGAGTAAATCTCTCTCTCTGAGATCAAAATCTGAGAGACCTCATTCCAGAAATCCCGTAGGTGCCATACCGTGTAGGCACAGCAAAATACTCATGGTGCTGCAATCAGAAGTTCATGCCCTTGGCAGGTGGCACAATTCCACTGAAATCAGGTGTGCAAACGGACACCTGCTAAGGATGTGGTTGTTATTAAGAGACAGTAGGAAATTACAGCCCAGCCAGTGACCACAGGTGGATATTTCTTTTTGCAACTACTGCCTCCCCCTCAGTGAAAGAGGCAGAATGCCCCTCCATCGTGGATAAAAAAAAAAAGAGACGTTACTGTCTTTATCAGGCTATTTGCATATAGCCTTAATTGTCATTGCAGTTTGCCCAGACCAATTAGAATAGAAATGACTGTAAGGGAGGAAGGAGACAAGTCTGGAAAGTCCCCCTCTGACTTCTGTCTCTTAAAATCAGTTACTCCCCAATTTACACCAGTTCCAAACGATCCAGGAAACATTCAGTTAAGTATTTAAATAAATAAAAAAAATATATTTAGTCATCAACTGCAACATGCAAAACTTGGAGCTTTCTTCAGCAGGAATGCAGGCAAAAAAAAAAATCTTTTTTGCTTCATTTATGTGTTTTGCTTTCCAGATTCTGTTCTGCCGTTATTGCCGCTGATTTCTTAGTAAGTACAACCCAGGAAAGCCAAAAGAACAACAATATGCTGAGCAATGGAAAAATAGAGGGGATAGACAGAGTAGGAAGTTGAAATAAAAATACTTTCCCCACAGAAGAACCATCCTGCATAAAAGATCTGCACCCTGTGGGTGCCTAGTTACTCCCACTTATGTTAGAAAACCACTTTACAGCTTTATCACTGTTCCCTCAGTCTTCATAGCCCTAATAAACTCTTAAAGACCAGGAAAAAAGCAGCCAGACCTGAGACTGCCTTATGCAACAAAATATTTTCTAAGGTCCTAGTGACAGAAAGTACCAGTGGAGAGACTGCAAGTTAATTAGAACCTAGCTTAACTCCTGGACAGCAAGGGTGTCTGATTATGGCTAATTATGACCAATCATTTCTTTCTTGCTTACTATTCCAAGTGGATGTGCAGAAAAAAAAATATGCAGTTTGTACTTGTAGGTTAGTCTTGCTGCTCACACTGCACTACTCATTCCTCACTTTTTACCCTTCTGAATGTTTCAGCCCTTTATGCATTATGTCTTCAGCCCACACGAGGGACTCACTGAATTGAGAGCACAGAGGAAGAGAGGGAGGTGTGCTTGCCTGTTGTGATTTGTCTCTTCTCCCATCCAGCATTCCTGCCATCTTCAGGGCCAGCTGTACCTTGCCACTGGAGCAGGCTTACCCAAGAAACCCTTCCCTTGGAACAAAGAAGGGCCGGACAGACCGCTCAGGATAACGAAGAGCAGCCCTTGAACTGCCCTGCAATGGTATTTCTCAGTTCGTTGGTGTGTCGTTCACTTACCTGATCAACATCGTGTTTTTCGAACTCCTGTAACTGCCGCTGGAAGCCCATGTTCGGATTTGCACAGGATCTCGCCGCTCGGACAACACACAGAGCGTCTTCCCAACCAAAGTCTGTGATGGTCATGATGTAGGCAACGACCAGCGTCACACTCCTGGAGACACCTGCGAGGCTGCGGGAGAAAGAAGGTGCAAGGAACAGGTGAAGTACAGCACTACGTCGACTGAGGTTAAAAGCATCCCTTCCCAACGCAACAGCAGGCTGCTGTGCTACCTACCATCATGAAGAGGTATTCCTACATTCGTGCTGAAGTGGGTTTTGCTACTGCATTTTCATATGCATCAGAAGAAATGTACAAAATCAAGAAAGTGGATTCTGAATGCTAACTGATATAAGACTGGTAAGGAAAGAAAAAGTAACAAGTCTTCATAGGAGCGGAGGGCAGCACATGTGTTCTAAATTAGATTTGATTTTTTATTAACACACCCACACTTTTTTTTCCCTATATACATCAGAGCAATAAGACTGTATTCCTCACCACTATGAATTTCATCTCCAGTTCCATAGGGCTGAAATGAACCTTAACTATATCGTTAATCCACAGTATAATGGATGTTGGAGTTCTTTTTCTACTGTCTGTGCACTGTGCAATTCCATCTCTCCAGACTCCACTTTCATCATCCGACATCGTGGAATAAAGTAAGAACTGTCCGTTTGACAGTCCTGAACAAACAAACAAAGTCCAGCTATAACTACTTTAAGTGTAAATAATGTGTTTGAAGTACACTGGTATTGTAAATACCTTCCCTTGACATTTCCAGTCCATTTTATGTCTCTGCAGTGCTATAGAATTTTAAAAAGGCTTTTTAAAAATACTCTCAAGACTCAGACAAATTATCCCCATTTTACCTATCTATCCCCAGCAGACTGGCTAAATGACTTGTCCACAGCCCTGTCATGAGTCAGTAACAAACTGAGGATTCCTGCTAAGGGCCTGCACACAAGTTCAGCGTTCAAATCATGAGATGACTCTGACTCCACATAAGGATTCAGATATGTCACTTGGACACACAGCACAAGGACTACAGCCAATAGCAAAGAGCAAGGAAGAACAAAGAAAAAAATAAAAAGAAAGAAGAAAAAAGAATGGGCTTTCCTTTTTTCCTCTTTAAGGTCCCAGAAGCATCTTGCCAGTCAGGAACTTACTGTAAAAACTGTAACATTTGAATGCTTCAGCAGTACAAAGCACTAAAAAAAAATCTGTTCAGTGGAAAAAAAAAACAATTCTGCAGTCCCTGAAATAGCTGTTAAACGAACTGATCTAAACTGATCATTAGGATTATGATCATGAGAATCATCTTTGAAAAGGCAGTGATTGACAGTAATGGAAGACCTCTCTAGTCAGACAGAATCTTGAGAAGATTTATCAAAAGGTCTGATTAAAGGGAAGATCAAGAATTCCTTAGGTTCTCTCCATGTTCTGGCAGCTGCCCAGTCTGGTGACTCAAGAATGAGGCTCTAATAGCACTTTTAAGTCTTTGGGGCTCTTTAAATAAAGGAAATATTTCAGTCCAAAAACATTTTGCTATAAAACTCAGACGAATGATGACTTATTATGATGGTGAACAACCAAATAAAGGCACAGAAACTCTTACAAAGGTAATTCTTAGGAAGTGATATACATAATATACATACCAATGAACTAGACAGCCTTCACCTGCAAGCCGACATTCATGGATAAATTTGATGCTCTCTCTGAAATGCCTTGCCCTGAAAATGGAACCAGAAGGTGAATACAGAAAATGCTCTATTTAGTAAAATCACTACTCAGAAAAAGAGAAAGGTATCTGAAAGCTCACTTAATGCTGTTTCTAGAATCTAGAACTGAACATGGGTCTTAACAGGTAAAAGTCAGTATCTGCTAAGAAAAACCCAAATAAACAAACAAAAAATACAAAGAACAACAAATAAACAAACAAAACCCACACATTCCCTGATCGGTATATTCATTCTCCAAATTACGTGAAGAAGAAATTGGCATCTTCAGCATTACAGTGTGAGAAACATTAGCAAATGCTTTATTCTGATGAGTGGCAAGGCTGCACTCTGGGCTGTGTCTCATTGACTGTGCTCAGACATCAGGTGAAACTCCAAGTGTGTCTGGGAACCATTCCCACAGGACACTGCCTCTCCAACAGAGGTATCCATTACCTGCTATCCAAACTTGGTTTGCAGAGATGAAGTCAAAGGCAACTCAGGGACCAGGGCACAGGCAAATCTTAAGTCTTTTTTCCTTTGTAGCTTCAAACCTCTCTCTTTTGTCCTTGCTACGAAAAATTCTTCACAGAAACCCTGCTTACTTCTGCTACTTGCGCCTCCCAAACTTGCCTAAATATCAACTCTTTCTTGGTTTACTGCATCAGCTTCCTCAGATGCACCTGTCACTAGCTGCACAGTTCCTCTCCTTGGTGTCTCAGGCCCCAGTGTAAGCTGCTCCTCACACCTCGGCGGGCTGGGGCTGGGGCTGGGGCCGGGCCGCGGCCCGCGAGCGCTCGCGCAGCAACGGCAGGAGCAGCGGCGTGTGCGAGGGGCAGGGCCGGAGCCGGCAGGCCTCAACGCCGCGCGCAGCGCCCGTGAAGCGCAACCGCCTGTGCTCAAGATGTTTCCCCTCTCTGAGCCAATATTACACCACAAGGATTTAAAAAAAAAAAAAAAAGCAAACATGGGGAAAAAAAAGCAAAATAAAACAAACAAACAAAACCCCTCACCATGGTCAGCCACAGAAAGCTCAGGAATGCCCACGCAAAAGGAGGCTTCCCTTGCTGCCCAAGAGGGCAGCTGTTGATAGTGTGAACACTGAGAGCTGCTGGGGAACATGAGTAATGCAGTGGAGCCGCAGGGCCTGGGGAACCTGCAAAGGCAATTTGCTGCTAGGCTGATGCATGCTAACAGATGGGAGCCCAGGGCTCCCTCTCCAAGGCATGCCTTGCATCACTGGATACGAGGTGGGCCAAACAGCTGGAGAAGGCTCAAGGGACTTACTTGGGATGCGATCTTCTGAGAATGATGCAATCTCAAGCTTTACAAGCCTTAAAATGCCTTTCCATTCAGCTACTAAATGGACTGCTACTCCACAGAGTTTTCCATGGCTGAGTTCTAACACAACAGGGCTCCAGGTCTGCCCGTGGCACACAAGACATGAACTCAGGGCAAATCAGACTTCGGGCTGCATGCACAAAAGCTGCTGCTGTTGCACAATGATGGAACACTTGTCCAAGATTAAAGGGATTTAACTGAAGGAGAGCTGAGCAGCGCTTGTCTGACCACACCACAGGCTTCCTGGGCATCCATCTTCTTTTCTCTTTCTAGAAAATCTTAACAAGGCAGCTCCAAACACCAGTATATTCATTCCAAAGGTCTAGCATAAGTTTTGGTTAAATACTTCCTTGCTTTAGGTTGAAAAGAGTCAGTGTGAGCACAGCACCTCTGCAAGGTGCTAAGCACAGCCAACCATGAGCTCCATTCAATGTTCTGTTCTCCCTCCCTTATCGCTGGTACTCAGCCTGATGAAACAGTGTGAAATGCAAATGTCTAAAAGCATTTAGGAAAATTA
>JAVCKT010024819.1:31063-44229 GCA_032273925.1 Rhynchotus rufescens | reverse complement strand
GAAGGGAGGAAAAATGCACTTCTCCACAAACTTGTTGCATAAGGATCTCTGTTTACTCCTGCAGACACAGTTGCCTCAAGTCATTTATAGGGTTATAGTACAAATTATGTTTTACAGGGTTATAGTACAAATGTATGTAGGAAAAGAGGTTCTGAGGACCAGTTAATGGTGTGCCAAGTGGCACAGACACACAAAAGAAAAGCAAATCTTGCATTAGCCATAAAATAGCTGATCAGCTTCTGTAACAGGAAAGCATTTGACAAATATGCCGAATTATCTGTTGTCTTGAACAGTTACTTCAAGACAATTTATTACAAGGTATCTGGCTTTCACATCACAGCTTAAGCTTGGACATCTTCTGAACTACTGCTTCTTCACAGTGGTCAACACCACAGGGAGAAGAATCAACATTAACTACAGTTACCCATTGACAAAGTGAACAACCCCTACACCAAACAGTAGATCCCAAACCTGTAAATCACAGCTCCTGGTCAGATTTCTAAGAGTGCATCAAAGGTTGAAAAGAAAACATGCAAGAAAGGACAGGAAGAACCACCTTGAGATTACTTTCCTTGAAATCTATATTGAAACATGACTAAGATTCACACTTTTTTTTTCTTAATAGGTTCTCTAGCTCCTGTATTGCCACCTGTAACAGCCTGACCAGCACATCAGTTTTAACCCCACTGGGCTAACAAGCTGGATGTTGGCTCCATAGATATAACATAGCCTAAGATAATTAACTAGACCAGGACAGGAAGGGAAGATAATAATTTTTATAGAAGTAACTTAGTCGTAGTGGGTTCTGTGGGAGATGACATTTCTGGGGAGGCAACTGCTTCATTCTTACCCTAGGGAGAGGCCGAAAGTGGGAGTAGAGGCAACTTTCAAGCCACTCCAGCAAACACCTACAGTATTTCACTACAACACACGACCCTAAGGAAAGGAGATCCACTAAACAAGCTTACTGTAAGTAAATTTATTACACATATAAGAAACCAAAAGTTTCTTTGGTTTCTTGCCTCAGAAGAACCTAGCTGAAGTGAATTAAGAGCTCACACTCAGTGAGGAAGAGACTCCAGTCAGACCTTTTCAAGCCACCAGCGGTTGGAAAGTAGCAACAGAGCTTCAGAAGCTCCTCCTGACAAAGCTGGAGTTGGGTCAGACAGGTAAGACTCCAATGTGCTCCACCAGCTGTGCCTGTTGACCATTACTGGCAAAACACAAGGACCTAGAAGAAAAGATGATACTATTCTTTTGTTTTATCCCTTAGTACCACCACAATCTCTCTTTGAAAGAAGAAGATGGGTGCGCAGAGATGTTGCTCAGGCATTGATTCCCTTTCCTGTTCCCCAGTTATCTCTCTTTCCTAAGAAAGCATACAGTACCATAAAACACTGTTAGATAAGATTTTAACAAGTCCTCACAGAGTGAATAAAAACAGCTTCCTCCAAGTTCCAGAAGTGAAAAAGCAAGCAGCATCACTACTTGCAGACATCTTGGTCTGTTTTTATTTAATTTCTTGTCTGTATAAATTAAAAAAAAAAAAAAAAAAAGAAAAGAAAAAAAAAACAGTTACTCATCAAGTTTTATTTTAAGTGATCGAGTGTATCGGTATTAGAAGTAATGACGTTTGTTTGCAACCATCTGATACCAAAGTAAGTACTGTGGATGCCTGCTGCTTAACAGAAACAATACTCATGCAAATTTGTATCTTCTTTCTGAAGCTTCAAGAGCTTTGGTAGAGTGCCAAGTAGTTCATGTGCAGGAGGTGGCTCTTCAATATAGTTTTGTGATACGTTACACTGAAGGAAGGGCTGAGTTGTACATTAACATTCAAAATGTTGACTAACGTTCATCAGAAATGGTTTCTTAGCTATATACATTCCTGAATTGATCCAGATCTCTAATAGCATAGCAGATAGATTTGAAAAACATTTTCACAAATGCCTCATAAATTTCCAAATAAAAAAATTAAAATTGCTCCATGTGAATATTTCTCCCTAATATCAGATGTTTTCCTTCACAAAAGCACAAAATAATGATGTGCCTTCTCATTACATATCTGTCTTGAACAAAAAATCCAAGTTTTGGGGAGGGAAAGAGACGTGGTTTTGGTTTTTTGTTTGTCTGATTGTTTTTATTATTTTTAATCATGACAGAAATGCATTGGAATAAAAAAGATAAAATGACCCCAGGCAAATGCCCCCCTGGAATCTTTCTAGGGTATGAGAAACAAATGCTCTATAAATATCCACCGAAAGCATCAGCCGGAATATTGCTATGATGTGAGAGAAAAGCAGTGCTCTGCTTCCTTCCGTACCTACCAGGCCTCTTTCAAGTAGTTCTGTTTCTCTACAAAACTTGTAGCAGGATGTGGCTGAAACCCCCCTCATCTCTCCCCAACATAAACAGTGAGCTCTAGAAGAAAGAGTTGGTCGCTATCCAAGTTCTCTTACAAAACGTGTTTTGATTACTCTTCGGAATCGAGGTTTCCCATGTACCTTCAACTCAGTGGTTCGAAGTATTAAAGGGCAGGTCAACTGATGTTTGAAGGCATTTGTGCACCCAACAAACAGAAATGACAATGGAGGAGGTTGGGACATGACGGTTAGAGAAGATTCATCTTGGAGGCAAGAGGCTCCGTAGTGCAGACAAACTCCCTGCCACACCAGCCTAATAGGGAAGAGCGTTGGGCTTTGCAAAGGAAGGGACAAACAACCCAGAACAGATGGTTGTAGGGCTAGTTTGCACACTGCGAGTCTCTCTTGAAGGCCCATTGTGAAGAATTGATCCTAACCTTGGAACCACAAGACTTCATATATCTTTCAGTACTGTCCTCTTTCTAATGGCTGAAGATAGTGCTAACAAAACAAAAACAGCTAAACACAAAGAGATTTACTAAAAAAAACCCACCACAACAAAACAAAACAAAAACAATGTCTGGAAAAAGCTGTTAATAAACGTGAATCCCTAAAGTTTAAAACTACATATGCACAGGTGTCCACACACCGACCTTCCCACAAACTCAAACTCTTACACACAAAAAAAGAGGGTCAAAACCAGCGCAGCTGCAAGAAAATCTTACCATGTTTTCTTAACTGATTAAAAACACACTAGTGCAACACTTAGAGATTAGAAACAGATCCTCTAGCTCATTATAGACCAGGCACCACAATACTGAGGAACATCAAGATTTTTGCTTTTTATTATTAAAGAAAACTTACAAGTTCTGCGAGGGTGAGTCAGCAGCAGGAATGCAGAGATACTTCATTCCCTATGTAAAGAAGCAAAAAAGAATGAGAAGAAAACACCAAGGACAAGGACCAAGACAAATATATTAACCAGCTACTAGTGCATGAGTTCTGCTCCAGACTGGTGCAGTCTTATTGACTTTGAGGAAGGTGTATCGTTATCCTGACAAGTTGAGATCATCTCTAGGCAGTCACATTTTAAAATACAGTTTTTGCATATACTTTGCTGCTTAAATATCATCATATAGCTCAGTTATGCCTGCCCCAAAGTTCAGGAACAAACCTTTTAAAGTAGAAGTGTCTTCACTAAAAGGCTGTAAAGTCCTCCTACAGAATCTATTTTCTTTTTACATTTTTAGTACAACTAAATTGCATCTTCTCTTGTATTTTCCTTTCACAGAATAGATGCACAAGAGATTCACAACTGAAAAAATGTGAAAAGTGATTTGTTTTAATCCCATGCAATCATTTTTCCTTACTTAGTTCGCAAACCCAACAAAATGAAAAGCGACAAGAGTTAGTCTTTTGCGGGAGAGGAGGGCTGGGGAAAGAATTCAAGAAAGACAACTGCAGGACTCAGGCTTTTCTTGCACAGTCAAGCCTCACTTTCTTAGTCAGCTATCATAATGAGTTACACGATCAATTAGGGAAGTTGGATAACCATTACTAATATTTCAAAATGGTTACAGGGTGCATTTAAAACAACACTATAATCATATATTACTGCTTTGCATTGCTAATGCTCACTTTAACTTTTTCCTTTTCCAAAACTTTTCTTGCTCCTCTGTGAAGAAAAAAATGCTTCTGAAAAGCATATTCAACTGTCTTCTCAAACGGGATTTCCAAGAATATAGGTGGTAGCTTAGATGCACAAAAACTAAACCCACTGGAAGTCTTCCCCCTTAATTCAGACATCAAATTATGATTTTTTTCAGATGTTTCCTTTTTAAGAAAAGGATTTTGAGCAGAAAGTCCAATGCAAAAAGCACCTTAGTTCCTCTCTCCGTAACAACGCAAGTTCCCTTCACACGCAGGCACGCTCAGACACACGCACACCAAGCTTCATACATCCTGCCTACAAGCGGACTGTCTTCAAGCAGTAAGTCTGCCAACAAGCTGAACTATAACACACCTCTACCACGGCACTTCATTTGCCATCTGCAGGAAGGGTGAAGAAGTCACTGTTCAACTATAATGGCTCCCAGAGGCAGCAGCTTCTCAAGTACTGCACTTGGTTGTGTCTGGACCTCCTCTTCACTCTAACCCTACACATGCTTCACTACTTCACTCCATACTATAAGGAGCAATAGCTGCTGTCATAACAGGTCCTGTTTATGGCTGGTTTGAGGAATGCACAATGAGAACCCACATCCAGGCTTTGCATAGAGGCAACGAGTGGGGAGACAGCAACATGGCAGTGTCTAACAAGGGAGACGGCACCACCAGGCTTATGCCAAACCGGCTCCTCGGGAGCAAAGGCAGCTGAGGGGCCAGGGACCAGGGAGGAAGGCAGCAAGCAAACTGAAGCAGCTTCCTGCTGGAGGGCACGACGTTAACGGGCAACAGTCCCTCCTGTGCTACACCGGGACGAGAGGCCTGCCGTCGTGCTCTGGGATGGCTCCACAGCACGTGGCATTGACACATTTGTTTAAAAACAGGATGCAGCAGCAGCCTATAAACTGACAGGCTCCTGAGCCAACAATGATAATCGTACCGTGATAGATAATTACGATAACTATCTTCTTGCGTGATGCATCCAAGGGGTTTATCTTTGATACCAGTATCACTTCAAATGAGTCACCCCAGCAGAAATGGGGCCTGTGACCTGAAGGCAGATTTACATGCTCTTCTTCCCCGCATGCCTCTGGGCAACTCCATGCCATTAATTCTGCATCACCAAGAGAAAACTTGGATGGGAGACCCTTTCACCCCAGCATGCACTACAGGACAAAGTGCTCACCCCTGCTATCTCTACTGTTCCAAGTTGCTCCACAGAGCTCTGGCACGTGTTGAACACTTTTCACAGACCAAGCGCAGAGGGGTTTTCAGATCATGTTCTCTTTAAAAGCAGAAGTAGCCCCAGCGCAAGCTGAAGACCCACCGTGTTCTTTTCTTTGTCATGGTTGGCTGGTTGCCACTACCACAAAGCAAGCACGAAACTAGCATGCGAGAGACCGCATATGGTTCTGAATGGCTCATCCAGGGCCTGCGATCCTGGAGGGCTTCAGCAGCTCCTGCTTCCAGCCCGGGCCTCAGCTCAGCGCTCCTTACTGTGCTCCCAAACGCTCGGCATCAGCCCCTTATGCCAATTAACACAAATTCCCAAGCGGAAGATGGCTAAAGTTGCTGGAATTCGGTGCTTTGGCCAACATATATGTCGCTTGCACGATGTTTCTGGAAAGCTGTGGTGATGGACTCCTCCCTGGGAGGAAATAATCACACACTCAACTCAGAAATAGTTAGAGGTGGGATCTCAAAAGTACTGTGCAGTGACCTAAAGCTGCTCCCACAAAAGTCAACAGTGAAACTCTCAGTGACTTTGACTCGAGCGCAGTTTGGCCCAACTTTGTAACTCCCAGGGATCCCACCCCATCAAGTTTTGCTTCTTTTGCTTAATAAAATAAAATAAAATAAAGCCATAATTGGATAACTAAAATACTGCAACTTGGCTACATTTTAGGGTATATGTATTTAAATGAGATCCTAGGAACATATTCTGTCTAGAGATTCAAATTTTGGTTGCTGTAATTATCCTTTTTCCTCACATAATGCTGGATACCTTTTCTTTCTTTCAAGGTGTCAGCAATAGATACTTAATTACTGAACCTTGCTGCCTGTGACCATTTTTGTAAAACCTACCCAAGATCATAGTGTTCTTCGTATATTTATGCCCCAAGACACCATAGTCCTTCCTGTACACATACCCTGCTGATAACATCTAAGAATCGTCCCAAAGGGACCTCTCATCAGAGCAAAACAGTTTATGTCAACGGAAGAAGTAAATACTGTCAGTTCTGCAACATTTTAAAAGGCATGCAAAAATGATACAGGCATCACTATTTCAGTACCTAGCAGAGCTTGCTTACCATGCCAAAATGGCACAACACGAGACACATGCAGGCAACAAACCAGTGACACACAGAAAAAGCCAAAACAAAAGAGTGTTGAAAAGTCAAGTCAATCAGATCCCAGGGAAATTTTCAACAGCTTCTGAATTAGTACCCAATCCATACTTCAATTTAAGCAGCTTCACTCTTTGCAGATGGAGTGTTCAAATGCCATATTAATTAGCATGGGGACACAAAATACAAAACTGATGTCAATTGTATGGGCATCTTTTTGTTTCTTAAATATACTTTTTTACATATATATGCATTTTAAAACTGCATTTTATACAAATATATATTTTATATTATATATATCATACATATATATATGTAGGTATGTATAAAATGCAGTTTTTCCCCCTTGGAACAAGAGAATTCCCTAAAAATTATATGAGGGGCTGGAGAGGGGAAAAGGGGAAAGAAGGAGAGTACAAAACAAAACAGTATAGTATCACTTCAACTTACACATTCCCAGTTCAAATCAAAGCTCCTAAGTCAGTGAGAGATGGTAAACACTGCTGGCTTCATCTAAGTTCACTACTAATCTTCACTTTTAAATCACTGCTCACGTTTCTTTTGGTCGTCACTTGTACCTGAAAACATCTAGACTCCATGAACACACTTTCTAAACTTGTTTCTTTTTATTCACGTAATGATCCTAACTGCTGCCTAATTTAGCTACAAGAAATCCTGCTTGTTTAGGTGCATTTAATGCACTAAGACTATAAAATCGATATAATAAAACATAATTTACTTTTCATTTTTCTGTTTCAGCAGAGTAACCACCAAAACTAGATTTCTGTCTCTTAGGCCCTGAAACTAAATGCTACAGTTAAACCGATACAGTGAGAGCTAACAAAACTAGAGCAAGTATTCTGATTTCAAGATTGTCAAAGTTGAAACAAGCGAGAGTTAGGTAAAATTTCTAAAATTCACTGTTATTTGAGAAACAGTGACTACACACCAGCACAATTTCTTCACAGAATCTAGAATCAAGCTACAATGAAAGTTGAGGTGTTGAAAAAACAAAAGTTGAGAAGCACACACAGGAGTATAGACATATGGGCAGTTGTTTTACGCAAAAGGCTCAAGCTACGTTTTAACTAAACTTGTAAAATTTGGCATTTAGGTTTTCACAGTAGAACATGTAGAATTTTGCGGTAGCAAAATGACACATTTGCAGGAACTACATGTCGGATAATGGGTCAATGACTGAGAATGGGATCTCTGAAGAGCACATAGAAATTTGATCTCACAATACCAAGAATAATTTCAGCTCCAAACAGGATGAGGTTCGAAGAACAGTGCTGTGAAAGAAATGCAGCGTCTATGTAGACATAATGATGCTTTATTACGACCAAAGTCATTTTGAAGTCATTAAGAATGATGCCCAATTGGACTGCACCCTAAATCACACCAACGTTGAGTTTATGCTATGTAAAAAAAAACATAGTTTTCTTTTGAATTTTGAAGCAAAATCTATCTACCTAGCAAAAAATATTTAGCAAAATAAGCACATGAATATGAAAAGGGATATAACTAATCATTGCTGCCTACCTAGAGGGGTTTAAAAGTTGTGCGCTACTATTGCTAATAGTAGGGTATAGTGTACAGATGTACTTCAGAATTTCGTCCCCTCCACTGATGTATTTTATCTTCTCTGTTGCTCTATTTGGCACAAGAAATCTTATCCAGGACGCTGGGGGAGCAGGGAGAAAGATGTATGAGGGGGTGAATCTCAAATTAAAAAACTTCTATTCTCCTAGGAATAAAAAATATTAAACTACTTTAAAAAAAAATGGGATTGTATTTTTGGCATTAAACCTCTCTATTTAAATATATGTAAAGATACCATCAACGACTTCCAAGAATTTTTTTTTTAAACCTAACCCCCTAAAGTTAAGTTTGTGAACCCAGATGCAAATAGAAAACCTCCAGCACCTGGCAAGCTCTTTCAGGTTAGTCAAAAACCATGTGTTAATTTGAGTCGTCACATAACAGATGAGGACAAGAGGATTTATTTTTGTTTAGGGGCATTTCAGCAAAAATGCTAAAGCGGGAAACAGCCAGCACCAAGCTTCCTCAAGCCAAACCAACAAGAGTTTACTAAGAGTTCTGTCCAGTAATGCACCAAACTGAACTTGCTAAACTGAAAACCATTCAACCGTTTGTTTGTCCTTTCAGTTACTTTCTGTAGCAATCACCATTGGTGTTGATTTTATTAATGACTCATAGAAAATACATTTGTGTTTCAGCAAAAAAACACCACCACTAATTGACTTTAGTGAACAACACTCAGGCTTGGTTTTGAAAAAAAGTTTTACAAATGAATGAAATTAAAAATGCATGAAATAATGCAATTAGTATTTTGTGTAATAAAATTAATAGTTTGTGTTTTCTGTTATCTTGAATAATACAGGAGCTTTTACAAGACACGTTATTTGTTCATGATATTCTTCAGAAGGAGTCTCAATGACACTTCTGAAAAGTCCATGTCATCAAGGCTGAAAAATGCTAAACAAATAATGTCCTGTACCTCTTCTTCCCCATCTTTCCTCCAAATCCTCCCTTCTAAAATTTTAATATGAAGAAACTATTTAAAAGCTAAGGTTTTTTTTTTCTCACACAAAGAGCTGCATATACTATTAATTCTAACCTTGAATTCTAACTTGGCTCACCTAGGGAATGGAAACTGAGGAAACATTAATAAGTTTATACTAAAGAGGACGTTTTTTCTCCCAAAGGACACACTAAGAGCATTCACAGAGCTACGTACTGCAACTAAGAGGAAGGACTTTGCTAATCTCCCTTGACTATCCAAGTGTATCCAACCTACCAGGCATGTCTGGGTGAACTTACCCAACGTTTGTGCTCTACCTATCACAGTTGGTCACTAACCCTAAAAAGGAGCTCTAAGTACTACAATAAACTAACATATTCAGGTTGCCTCTCCCCTACAAGGAATACTGGCACCCAGTCCTCACACTTCTGCAACATATTCACATTATAGATAAATTAATACCCCAGTGTCTCCTATGCATAGGATGAGTCAGAAGGTTTGTCCTGTTCTGGTCAACGCAGTAACCAACCCGTGAGTAACACCAGTCCAGGCATTTGCTGGTCTAAACATCCCTCATACGTGCAACTTGTCACTGAAAGCTTCTTGTCCTTGTCCTCTCTTCCTGGCCGTGGAAGCTCAAAACAACTAGCATTAACTGAGCAAAATGAACAGCAAACTGATTGAGTGCATCACCACAGCACCTTCTGCCAAGAACAACTCATAGTGAAGGCCTGCTGTGACACACTTTAAGAGCTGCTTTGTGGAAGTCTCTTGGAGGCTTCTTAGTGGGCCACCAAAGTCACTTCTGAAAAATTAGTCAGAGCTCCCAACTTCAGCAGCAGAGCCAACGCCAGACAGGACATTACTACTGGCACTGCTATACCTGAAATAAAAGTGGTAGCTGTTTTGCTCAGCATGGTCTTCTGAAACATCTCATGAGGGGAAACCCTTACTATGAAAAAGCAGTGAAACCCATAAGAAAGTTAAGTTTTTGATTAAAAAGGGCATTTTTACGTGTCCTCTTAATGTAGCTTAATGGCTGAAAATTGACAGTGTCCAATACTGGTGACACAAGAATGTAGTGCAAGTCTGCTTTGACTGAACTGACAGTTTGCAGAGCCAGTCACGATATGACAGTATTGACTCTGTGATCTGGTGTTTGCATTTTTGACCCATTTGGATCTTTAATGGGTCCCATCAGCATCTGGCCTAGATACAAACACCAGCAATGAGAATATGCGGCCTACACATTCCCAAAGGGATGACTTTTCCCATCCTGTCATCAAGATGCAAGCTATTTATATAAATGTCCTCCTATAGCTCAAGGCTTATGTATGCTGTCCAGCACAGAAATAGTTTCAAGAGACTGTATGGAGGTTCTCACTTACTGAGCAGCATCTGTCCACAATGAGGGTACACTCAGAAAGAAGAAAAGGAGAAAAGAAAAAGCATGGCTGACTGGTTTCCTAGTATTTCCCCATTTAGCTATGTCTTGTCAAACAGCAATACGCTTTTGAGTCCAGATAAATGCTTTCTGGGCTGGTTTCCGTGTGGGGAGAGTCCTTTGGATTTCAGAACCAAAGATGCTGGCGCTGAGGAAGCCTTCAGCGCTTCTCGTTATATCAGATAGGTGGGACGGGAATTTTTAATTTCATTAAGCACAGGGCTCCCCCCACCCCACCACCATGACTAAAAAAAGAGAGGAATCCATCCAGCCCATGCAGCCATGATAGAGAACGAATCACTACAAACTGGTGACAGACAGAGAGAATTAGAGGACTGAAAAGTTTCAGTGTTTCGGTAAAAGCTCTTCAACAATGAATCTCATCATGTTCTTGAGTCTTAACAACAGGGAGGTAGCAGTTTCTAAATGGGAGGGAGAAAAGAAGCAGCAAAAAGGCCATGCCAAAACTGTGCTGAGAAAGCTGATTTGCACTGTGCAGTGCAGCCCGGTCAGTGTTCAGGGGTTCAGTTCCTCTACGCCTTTCACCCGCTTTTGCAGGCAAGCCGCTCGTGTCCAGCTAATACTGAAGTTAGGTTTGCAATATCCAGCCAGGCTTAAAAAGTGAGAACTCTGATCCTTATGGAAGCTGATATATTATCCATAGTAGGTTGGCAAGCTTGGAAAAATTTGATGTCTTTTGATATTCAGCCACTTAACTCTCCAGTTTCCTCCAAAGGTCTGTATTTACAAAATAGTCTTTTTTTTTTTTTTTTTTTTTTTAATTCAAGACTTGATTCAACACTTTCCCTATTGATTTCCCAGCTGTAACTGTTGCGTCCTTAACACTTCACAAAACAGATACAGCACAGCATTCAGCAGACAAAAATGATACAGAGAAGTTACACAGCTTCTCTGCCACATTTTCTTCTACAACTTCTATTCCTCACACTTACTGGTTTTGTTCCAATTGCAGCATCTTTTTATTGATTGCATTCTTTCATATTAATGCATTTGGCTTCCTATTGGAGGAATATGAAAGATTGTTCTAAAGGATTCAACAGAAATATTCTAAACTTTGCTCCTTCTTTTCCTGGAAGGTTCGTTTCTTAGAGACTATTTGAAACCATACTATTCATTTAAGTTATTCCGGCTGCACAAGCTAATAAGCCAGTCAAGGAAGATGCTTAGGGCTGTTAGCAATGAGCTCTTCTCTGCCACCACCAGAACAAAACCAGACCAAAAATAAAACAAATAAAAACAAAGCAAATATTCTGTAGTAACAAAAAGCACAGAAACAAACTTCACATGCATAGTGCAAAGTACACACAGAAGCTCACTTTTAGTGCAACTGGTTGCAAACAGAGTGAAAAATGGAGAACTCCTGTGACAGCACAGGAAGGCCAAGGTAAAAATTGCTGATATAAGACCCCAAACTCTGTGATGGTTACGATGTCTCCAAGATGAGTGCTGCATACACAGCTTCCTGTGATGCAGCAGAATTCATAGTGACAATACTATAAAAAAATTAATGTCCAAGGACTCTACAGCCACAGAAGGATGGTAAAATTACTATGTTTATTAGGCTAAACCTCTGGGTCGAGATCAACACAATTGTTACCAACTGACAAATATGTGAAGGCCCATGTGAAAGAAGGTGGTAGTTTCAGTCTGCTTCCTGACAGGCAATTATCTGCCACACAAACAGCCACCAGAACTGGCATCTCAACCGAAGAGCCTCAGATACACCAAGGACCAAAAGCTCTCACTGCACAATACAAAGGCCAGAGACCACTATCATATGGCCTTACTTGAGTCAGCCTCTCACACACACAAACACGACCCCAAAACAAGGGCCCAAGGGCTGGGTGCAAGCAGGTGACAGTGGGAATGAAGGATGCTGCAAGCCCAGCTGCTGCACGCTGCTGTGCAGCACAGCACGTGCTGCCCAGGCAGGGATGCACCTGTGCTAAGGCAGCTGTAAACACAGATCAAAATCCTATCAGGTCTGGACTCACATCCATCTCCAAGTATATCTCCAGAGAAAGATCAAGTGCCAGCAAAATCCACACTTCACTTAACTTCAAGCCTTAGCTTCAATGGATCTTTAATCAAACACCTTATAAATAAGGTTTGCCTTTATTTCCTTCAATATGGATAAAGGCTGATGCAGTATTATTTTACTTGTGTGTTGCACAACAAGGTGAGTTTCTTGTATTTTGTATTCACTGACACTTATTGAGAAGTTCTGCAAGTTAGACAACATTGAGCTCGGCAGGAATGTCTCTACAGGATTTTTCCCAGCTTTTGTGAAGTATCCCCAGAGTAATAACTGCAGGGGCAATCAAAGTAAAAGCACTAGTTGGCCTAGTTGTTTTTCTTTGAAGCAACAGTCTGTCTGCACATAGAGTACTGGGATTAGATGCATATAGACTGCTCAGGATTTCATAAACATTTCCACATCATCCACATCATCTATGGTTCTGACTGACTGCACCTGACGGGCTCTACCGACTCCACCAGCTTGGTTAGAATATGGTATGAGGATATGAGGATATGAGATAAGAGGATACCACCATGGTCAGACCTACCTTTTGGCCTTCCATTCCCATAGCTGTTCATTCTGGTTTTAGAAAAGAGTTTTACCACGGGATCCAACAGGTCACTGACAGTTACATAATTATTCAAAGTACACCCTCAGATACCTGTTTTCCTATCTACCCTGCACCAACAGTGATTTAAAGATCTGAACTAGCTGAGACAGATTAGAAAGCAGGTGGCAAGACATGTAATTATTCACCCCT
>JAVCKT010024819.1:16551-28267 GCA_032273925.1 Rhynchotus rufescens | reverse complement strand
CCTATATATGGCTTTTGTGTGGATTTATAAAACACCTGTGACTGCTCCATGGGCTGCTGTCCCAAGTGCTCTGGAGGAGCCAGCTGGATTCACCAGGGCCGTGTCCTCCGTGACAGCGGTCACGATGCCGCCAGACACCGCTCCACTCAGAGGGGGCCTCTGTGCATCTGAAACAAACCTTGGTCCACATCCATGCAGCTCATTTTCTTGGACACACCACCAGGTACCTACATCCAGTTTGGATGGAGCTACCTACTCGGATCTCTAAACTACAAGATGCTTACCTAAGTTGTTAAGATATTGCATAGCAGGGGAGTACTTAATTGGAATGACAACCTTAGGAGTCTTCCTAATTTAAAGTTACCTTCAAGCTTGCTTTTATTAATGGACAAGTGTCCTTGAAACCATTTATACAAAAAGAATTAAGGGGCACTTTTGCAAGATAGTTAGTGAAGATTTTGGCAAATTCCTTCCAGTCTAAATGACCTTAAGTCTTAGGCACAATTCTATGCCCTGTCATTAATGAAGACTTTCAGTGTCTAAAGGTATAAAGTACAGACTGAAAGTTAGCAATAGCTTCCCAAACCCAACTTTTGTCTATGAGCCAACTTATAAATCACAATAAATGACGCTTATGATCAAACTTTGGAATTAAACACCAGTGAAAACATGTTTTCTAATTATTTTTCCTTAACATGCACATACTTGTGAGCAATATAACAAATGAGTAATACAACAAATATAACAATATAACAAATGTTTATTTTGCAGAAATCCTCAATCATTTTCTCCTATGCTGGTAAGATACGAGGAACAACATACTTCCAAATACTGCAGTGTACAAAGCACAGAGCAAAGGATACATTTTAAAAGGTTTTGTGAATATTTTAAACACAATCAGGTAAAAACAGTACACAGAACCACAAAGGCAGAGAGGGGTAATGCCATAGATGATTAAAATGAAAGTTATTTTTTACAGTCTGTAACAAGTTGGTGTTCACCACATACACTGAGATTTGCTTTCATTTCTTGACTATTGCTCCTACGCAATAGGTACAACGAAATGAGATGGGTCAGTCTCATTTTTGGCCCCACGTTATTAGATGTAATGACGTGCTACATCCAAAGTATTATTGCATCAAAACAAAACCAATATTGAAAAGCAAACACTAACACATGGATGATAGGGCAATTACTAATAGTCGGCTTGGCTTCCAGACACAGGGAACGTGCAGTCTCTGCCCAGCGAGCAAAGGGGGAGACGTTGAACACTCTTTTCCACACAGAGCAGAGCTGCCCCCCGCTCCTGGCAGACACAGACCTTTCGCTAGGAAGGGCTGATCTGAGCAACCCCATCCTCACGCCAGCACGACCATCCCAGTGCAACAGCAGCGCCCGAGCTGCGTGCTGAACCAGACCCAGAGAGCTGCAACCCTTTATGCTTCTGCAGGGGCTGGCTGGAGGAAGAAATAGCAACTTAGTTATATTTAACCCAGACCAGCTCGTGCAACCCCACAAACAGATGCACCACCACAAGCGACGGGGTGGTGTGCGGGCTGCCAAAACTACCACCACCACCAAAAGAAACTTTGAGCCAAGGCTGCAGCTGAACAGTGTTATAACTAGTCTTCCTTCCTTCCTAATCATAATAATAAAATAAAGTGAGCCTCTATTTATTTTCGAGAACACCTTAGAGGAAACAAATGCAGAAGGCATCCAAAGTGCAATCTCCCTTAGTCAGTGCAACTATATATTACTTCAGCTAAGAGCAGTCTTGAAATTCAACATGTTTCAGAACTAACAAAGCTCAGGCACAAGAGGCACAAAGCCAACAGCCTAAGCTTTGCTTCATATTTCTAAGTTCAAAGTCAGCTTTGAATTCATTGTTGAGCTGATTTTTGGTTTTGACTGTGACATGTTAGAGAGACCTTTTGTTCAGCCTGCCTACTGATTTGCTTGGAGAAAAGTGGAAAATGTGCAGTTCAAGGACTGAATCCACTGCGGACTTCGCATGTGGAGTGAGTGAAAAGCAGATATTCCCAGCAGGTTCTGAGAAGCAGCACCAACAACTGCTTTACCTGCTAGGTATTTTGTGAAAAGCAGAATGCAGAGAAAGAAGAAATAAATTTTCAGGGGGACAAGCAGTTTCCAATATATATCAAAAGAGCAAGATTTTAAGGTGCAACATAGCCTAGCCACACTGCCCTCCTCCAAAGGTAAAGTGACAAAGAGGACAGCACAACAGTGATACACAGAAGACCTTCAGCCTGGTCTCAGCTCCTTCATTGCTCAAAATGACACAACACATCAAGTCATTTCAGCTCCTCAGGTCAGTTTCCCTTCCGTGAACGTGGAATAACACTTCAGATTCAAGTGCTTGAGACCCGAAGATGCTCTGCTCTACTGTGTGTAGTATGCTAGGGAGCAGTGATTCCTCCCTCATTCCAAGCTCCAGCAATGCTATTTTACATGCAAAGGGATCGCAGACATTTTGCCCAACAAACAACATTTTGCACTACCATACAGATTCAAAAAGAAGCCTACTATGAAGAAAGACTGGTGCTGGGAAGAGGGACAAGGATTATTATTTATGTGATGCTTGAATTTCACACAGAAAGCAACTTACCTTTACTATTAAATTAATAACACAATCTCATTATTGTGCTATGTTGATTGACACTGCAATTGTCTCTTCCCTTGTCAGGCAGATTTCTTTGTTGTTGTAACAGGAGCAAGAATGAAATCTGTGCCTGAAGCCGAAAACTACGCTGTCAAACATTTCCAAAAGAAAATCAGTTTCAAAACACCAATTGTACAGAATATGAAAATAACACCAAGGTGACTGAAACAGTCAACTGCAAAATAAGGGTTTACCATGGAGTCCCCCATCCCTCTTACCTCAAGCATAGGGCGGGCACTGTCATGGATTGAAAGAATGTGCGTAATGTTATTCTTACTCAATTGCTCTACATCTCGGGCATCTGTGGTAAAGGGAAAAAGGAAGAGAAGTTTTTTAATCTCTTGAAATAGCCCGCTCCCCTTTCCCTTGTGCATGTTGAAAAAACAAATCACTAACATCGCTCCATTTCTTCATAAAGCAAAGCAAAACCTTGAATGCAGCTGTTCTCGAACACCACTGGCACAGGGGGAAGGGGCAAGAAATATTTCTAACTCCCAAACAAATTATATACTATATAAAGAACCAGCTGAAGCATCTAAGGAATGTCTTCTTAAGTCAAAAGTTTCATGTATTTTGCATTAGAAGTGCAGTCTGCATGTATTTCTGTGTGCAGGTGACGGCCATCTGAACAAGCAGTGCATAAGAAACAGCCTATCTCCCCTGCACCCACAAATCCCCTTTGAGGGGATATATTCCCACTTGAGGGATAGTCCTTGTGGTATCCAAGTCTAAGGAATGAAGCCAACCATATCATTTGAATTAGGAACTGTGTTAATCAGCACCAGAACTGGATACCTATTTCTCATGGACTAGCAGGCAAACGGGTGCATTTAGCTGACACACAGTATAAAGTCAGAGAATTTGGGAGGATAAAGATACCAAATATATAAAAAAAGAAATGCTGCAGAAGAGAAGTGCAGTTGTAAAAACGTGGCTCCTCAACCTTTAACCAAAGGGTTTCAAACATTCAAAACTGAAAAGCAAACTGAGGGTACTGAAAGTTTTATGCTAGATATTATGAAAATATGGGTTTGTTTCTATGAGAAAGAAGGTAAAATAGATTATCTATAGTCATTGAGCAACTTTCCCCGTCCTTGGCCATAAGCTTTGGCCATTACCTGAAAAAGGCCCCCAAAGACCACTAATACTGGCAAAAGCCAGTTTGTACCTATTCACTTCTGACCTTTTCAGTCGAGAGTGGCACAGCCCAGCAAGGCAACTACAGCAGTGGTTTTGTGATGCGAACACCTGCCTTCCAAATTAGCCCATATGATCCGTTCACACTAGCCTGGCTGCACACACACACACATTAAAAAAAGGGTACTGACCACAAAGGTTTCAAACCGGCTCTCTAGGTACAAAAATAACAACAGCATCACCTGTATGTTCTTTATGTATGTGCAAGAGTTTGCTCAGTATCTCTTGTTTTGTCTTATTCTACATCATTATAAAGTTTCAATGCTTTTTTCTTATCTCATAAAAAAGAAATGGATATTTACTTATATTGTCCCATAGAAGAGATCCATGTGAGCACAATATTAAGCAATAAAACTTAAACCTACTCAAATTAAAAGGCTTGTCTAGGGGTAAGAAAACAAAGAGCCGAAACTGCATGGATTTCTCATGCAGGTCAAGCTTGTACATGGCTCTGTTCAGAATTAACACAAATGCTATCTGAAAGAGAATCAAATTCTAGCTCCTCAGAACAATCTCAGTTTTCTAAGAATTTCAGAGAGAATGCCATCTGAAACTGAATCAAATTTGAGCTTTACAGAACAGTTTCAATTTTCTAAGAATTTCAGAGTGAGCACTTCAAAACAGAAATGCTGTGGCTGTTCGTGAGGAGAGTTCCTTCAACTCTCCAAACCTTCAGATTTAACAGTGTGGGGGACACCTTGATGTTTCAGAGAGTACAGGCAGGCAGGCAAGGCTTTGGAAGCTCCAGAAGACATCCCAGATAGGCTCTCAGTGCTCCCTGTTTCCAGCAGCTAGGGGCGGATTTCGGAGCCTGCTGGCAGGAACTCAGCCTTTGTGCACACCAAACCCCACCAGACTCCAGTCTCTAACTGCGTGCATGGATGGGATGGTGGAAAGCAGCTTGCTGCACAAAGCAAGCAGCTCTAAAAGCGCATTCAAGCTAAACTGGAATTTAACTGCTTTTATCCAGGCCACTGGGCCTAATGGACACTGTGGAACTCAAATGGACTGAAAGATTTTCATTTTTCACTTAACTAAAGATGCTCAAGGCTACAGGAATTTCAACAAATCAAAACTGTACAATAAGACAGGGAGATTTCAGATACAAACAGAGAAGGGCTGTAGGCTATCGAGGGCTACATCCCAGGACAACCAAGCTCTAACACATTTAGGAAACAATGGCTCCAGTCACAGAACATTGACAAGAAATTGTCACTGTATTATTATCTGAATGTAAACCTTAAATAGTTTAACCAGGGAAAACAGCTCTTGTTCTCCTTGGTCCCCACCATAAGTCACTGCAGATCACACCACAAAAAAATTTAAAAAGATTTCAATAGCAGCACAAATGAAGCTTCTTGCCACTCACAGTCTTGTACTATAAGTTTACCAAAAATGTAAGGCACTATGCAGAGGACCACAAAAAGCCACAAGTAATTCTGAATTCTTTATTGTAGCTTAGTGCTGTACAGCCACATGCAGTTTCACATTTCAAGATTACAGCATGAAATATCTCATCTCAGAATTTCAAGAACCTTAAGAGCCCATCTAGTGCATCTGCAATGGTCTCTCACATGTGGGATTATTCTTCACAGCAGGTTGCCTCATATTTTGCTTCATGCAGTGAGATACCTTCCAGCCACTGGTGCCTTTTGAGTATTATCTTGAGGAAATCCTCTCCTCAAATGAAATGATGCAATTCACACAAGAGCAGTCTTCCTCCTTCACTCGTGCTTGTGTTTAGCTTTTCTCACTTAAATTTCATCCTACTACTGCTAGCTCTAATCTCTACTCATATTCTGAGAGCTAATGACACTTAAGTGTAACGGCAGAGTGGTTGAAATGGGGCTGCTGCTCGTTTCGCTGTAGCTCTGGAGCCTTCCCATGTGGCTGGGGATGCAGATCATGTCATAGAGTGTCTCCCTGTGGCACATGGGGCAGAGAAGCACACAGACACTCCAACGAGTCTGTGCTCCTAAGAAGACACATTAGTGACTGCAGGACCCTAATACTACAGTGATGAAGTCTCATATTTACATGCAGTCATCCTTAATTATCTTTCCAATTGTATAACGATGCAAGTGAAAAAATAAAAATTTCTCCCTTCTTGAAATAGGCAGGCGACAGGTATTGCCTTTCTGCTGATAACAGCAGAAAGTTGAGAACAATAAAATACCAAACCATCCTGCCAGGAAAGGAAATAAAAACACAGACCCATATCATTGTAATGTATCTGTAACATTCACCTGCAGTTGATAAGATGAAAAATCTCTACAAAGTATAAATGAAATCAGCTTGTTCATTTTTGTCATCTCTTCTCCCATTAGCTAGCTATCCTTGCTCTGCCCTCCTTCAAATATACAATTTTGATTTTGCTGTTAGTGGAAAAAGCAGACATACTCTTATAACACATGAAGCTAATAAGCATTAGGGTCCCTGTAATACATTTTAGGCTATGTGTTTTAAAAAGGTACAAGTTGCTAGGAAGTACAATAGCACTAAGTTTCAGTCTGTGCACATATAAAGATTATGGACAACTTCACCATCCATACATTTTTAAATAGAATCTCTGTTCTTCCAGACTTCATTTTCTGCTCTGGGGACAGCTAGAGAGAGACATGTAAAGAACCACCTCATCTCCAGTGGTGCCAGGAACTTGGAGCCATCACCAAGAACATTCTCCCAGCTGGGGAGCTGTGTCCCCCATGGAGCTCAGGGGCTCCCCGTGTGCAGGGACACCCGTGAGCACACATGGATGGACACACACACACACACACACGTGAACGAACTGCAGCTCTCTCTGCATCCCTTCACATTACACTCTCACAAGTATTTTGTCCCAGCCTCTCACGAGGACCTTTTCCCAGAATGGGAATGCTGAGAGTTGTCTTTTTTTAAAAAGAGTACCTAAGAAGTCTTTATTTAAAAGATGAACCTGGAAAGGGAGTGGTCTCTTCATCCTCTTCTGTTTTCAGGACCTGAAACAAAACCTTAAAAACGGGAACAAAGACTAGAAGGACAAACCTGGTAATCGGAATTAAATGGATCTGGAAACAAAGAGCAGAATCACTCAGTGGACACTATCTTCTTACACGCAGTAGCAGGAAGAGTATAAACTTTCCTGAATTTCTCCAGCTCACTCACAGCACCACTGGACTCTTTGGGGGAACTAAACCTCACATTGTGGCTTTCCCCGTTAAATCAAAAAGCCCCCAAATATTCCATTGGAAAACCCTGAATCTTGCAAATGCGACTACAGGCAAAGGAGGACACAAGCTCTTCAGTAAATAAACAGAAACATTCTTGGGTCGCTAGCACTGACTACTGTGAAACTTTCTCTTTGGAGTCAGACAGCCACTCATTCAAAACCTTGTACCAGAAGAAATACTATTTTTTCTCTATTCACGCAGAGAAAGAGGCAAAAGACTGCTTGGCCATATTAGCCTAACAGGGAACAAAGTGCTTATTTTTATCACGAGCACAAAGGCCTTTCAAAAGACATCAAGTTTGCAGTACAGAAGGACTGCACATACACACAGGCAATCTCACCAAGAAAAAAAATCTTTTGAGGGGACTGCACAACTGATTTTCATCTGAAAGGAACAACTGCAAGAAATCAAAAATCACCCTGAACTGGAACTTTCCCCAGTTCCCAAGAAAGAGCTTCTCAGGACCTTTTGCTGCAGAAGCCTAAGGAAACTATCTCCTTCTAGAGGAGTCTCCTCCTCCTCTGGCTATTTTGTATGGGCAACAATGATTATTCTTGATTTTTTCTGCCCTCTAGCTGTGCAATCTCACACTCACCACAGGAACACTGCACAATGTTAATGTGATGGGTAGCATCAAACACAAAGTTATAATAAACATTTAAACACGTGCCTAGATCTGTCCTTTTTTTAGGAGAGTTCTGTAAAGATACATTTCAGTCTTGTAAATTCAGCGGCATTTCAGCACATACATTTATGCTTTCCATAAACAGGGTTATGTGCAGCTTCCAAATCCCAAAGACCATAAGGTGTTTATGAAAGCCCCTCGCATTGTATGTGTCTGAAGGCTTGTGCATCAGCCCACAAAAAACTCCCATCTCCACAACAGAGATTCTACTGTTCTGCAACAGGTTTTGTGCCTCAGTTTACCTATGAATTAAACGAAGAAAAATTTGCACGTCCTGTTCCACAGGTAATGTGCACATTAACTAGGCCTAAACAGACACTCAGAAACCTTATGTGCAGAAAAAAAAACCCATGACTGAATAGATTCATATTCAATATTAAGGCTACAACCAGTTGTTGGATGTCTCCTCATTGAAAGCAGGACGTTAAAGGACTTTAAATGCTGCAGGCCTGGAGGGGCATTTAGAAGGAAAAAGGCACGGATCTGAAGAGAACACCCTCCTCGGAGGCTCCCCAGGATGGGAAGGGAGCCGATCCCGCAGCGGGCAGGTGGGAGCATCGCAGGGATTCCCTGCTGCTCCCTCCGGCCGCCTCCGCGCGCTGGCGACACTGCCAGGCCAGGGAGCCGCCGCTGCTCCTCTCCGGCCAGCCCCAGCTCTGCTCAGGCAGGGGCAGCTGCCACGGAAAGGAGCAGCCAAACTGCTCAACGAGGGTGCACTGCAAAAATTCACTTCCTAAACTTAGGCCTTTTAAAGTAGCTTGGCATTCCTGCTACCCAAACTAGGATATTCTAAACAAGCCCAATTGCGAATGCTCCTGTGTATTTCTCAGCAATGATCCCCTTTATGGAAGGCTCAAAATTAGTTAGTCACTTTTTGAAAGAGTGCCACAAAGCAGAGCATGCCCCAAGAACGTGGTAATCAAATTCCTCCAGAAAGACACTAGTGATAAACCACCAGTCCGGTCCAAACTGGGATGACTTCGCTGCACAGGCAGCTCATTGCAATTGTTCTTAAGGAAGTGGAGGGCAGAAAAAGCCAAAATTATAAGAAATTGCATTTATATTAGTAAAGAGCTGTAACAGCAATCTTCTCTCTCCCTCCCCATATACAGCTGGCAATTCGAGATACAATGACAGATACTCACTATGGTAGAACATAATGATTAAATGCAATACAAGCAAGGGTCATAGCAATAAATAAATGAGCAGGGCTTTATTTATTTATTTATTTATTTTTATAAATGCAAGAGCAGACTTCAACACACAGACACTCGGACCCATCCTATCTCGCTCTTAAGGGGGCAGCTGAAGCCCCTCAGCCTCCGCTTCCTTCCAGCCAGGCTCCCGAAGGGCAGTGCCTGGCATGGGCAGAGATGCCCCCCGCCCGCCGCCCTCCCGCAGCACGAAACAGAGCCCACAGCCCCGTTGCCCCCAGGTCCCCCCTTGGCCGCACCGACAAGGGCCCCCCCGCAGCGCCCCACGGCAAGAGGGGCAGGCTCAGAGCCCCATTCCCGGGGCCGTCCTGCCCACTCCACCAGGCTGCCCGAAACCCCAACGCATCTCCCATCACACACCCTCCCACTCTTCTCCACTCCCACTTTCCTTAAGCAAATAAATAAAGCAGAGCAGAAACAGGCTCTGTCCCAGAGTGGGCACCGCCTGGCCCTGTCACCCCTTGGCGTCCTGCCCCACTGCTGCATCCGAGCAATACTGGGCGAATGGATGGGCAGGCACAAGCCATCTCCTTCCGAGTATGCACTATGGGAAAACACTGTTTCGAGAACAGGTCATTCATGTGGATGTCTTTATAAAGCTCTTTTGCTTGTTTTGTTTTCTAAGAATGGTTCTATCATTCCTTGCACAAAAAAAAAGTAAACCTCCTGCAAAAGGGGAAAAAAAAAAAAAAAGGAGGAGAGTCTTTCATCTGCAGCATGGATAGCGTGAGCAGCAGTAGCCAGAAAGCAATCTGCAGACCTACCAGCCTCACGAGCAGTGATAACAGGACTCTTTGGCAGTTGTTATAAATAACCAGAATAATGAAAGCAATGAGCGGGGAGCAGGCTAGGCCTTTACTTACAAGGAGAGCTTGCAAGAAGCTTTATGAAGGGCCTGCCTGGCTCCCCTGCTTGGCCATGAGGCCCAGGGCTCGTGTGAGCGAGGCCGGTGCCGAGGGGCTGGTGCTCGCTTTCCTGCCCTAAAGCTCTGCAGCGCAGCACAAGCAAGTTCTTCTCTAGGTGGGACCAGAAATGAAGCAGGACGGGCTTAGAGCAGCTGCACGGATGTTAGAGAGTTCTGCAGGCCTGGGAAACAATACCTGAAAACCCCTGATAAGTAACCCTGGAGAGAAGGATAAAACTAAGCTTACCTTTAAAGTTGCCAATGAACAAGCCAGGCAGAATCTGTGAGAAAGAAATATAGTATCAAATATAGATATCTTGTGGTAACACAATTTGACAAAGTTCAATTTGCATACAGGATGGAGCATACTACTTTAGCAGCAGACTACTGCCAAACGCCATGTAAAAAGTGCTGACAACATTTCATGCATCTTTGCAGCCTCCTCGAACTGCATCACTCTGGGCCCGCTGCACTTGCGGGGCTCTCTTTGAGCTGCTAACCATGTTGGACTCTCGTGTAAAGGTCTCTCTCGAAAGTGTTTTGCAAGTACAAAGTGAGCCTTGCAACCTGCCCTTCCCCCCTGCTGTATGGTAAGAGTTACCCTCGCTCGACCAGCGGTGAAACTTCGAACAGCTCAGGCAGGTGATTTGCCTAAAGCCGCCGAGGAAGCTGGACAGAGCCTTGCAAGACACGAAATGCAGCGAGCGCCTGGGGCACGAGGCCGTGCAAGCCGGGGCTCCGAGGTGCTCCTGTGCAGAGGAAATCGCTGCCAGCAGCTGCCTGTGCAGTCACACGGGGTGAGAAGGATCAAAGCCCGTGAGTTGTGTTTCCCTGCCCTCCTCGAAGCCGGCACTGCGCTCACTTACGTGACTTCCTTCAGCTCGGGTGCCAAGGTCGGCCCGAGGCGCAGCCCTGGGCGGCCCGAGGACACGAGCGCAGGTAAACACTCCTGCTACCCCTCCCACACGGGCATATCCCTCCCAGCACCCAGGACACACTCAGAAAGAAAGAAAAAAAAGAAAAAAAACCCACACTTTTTGGGAAAAAATGCTGCTCTCTGCCACCTGGAGATGCCTGGCCCGCCTGCACGTCCTTTGCAGGGCTGCAGCAGCGGGACCCGCCTGCAGAGGGGCAGCGCGTGCAGAGCAAACTCTGCCGGCCAGGCCCTGGGCAACGCGCGTGCCCGTCACCACCACTGCAGCAGCACCAGCCCCTCACGCGCAGCTGCTTGAGGGGAGATCGCCACCCGTGTCGCTCGCTCCGGCGGCCCGGGAATTCCCAAAGTCACCGAGGACATTTCAGCGGGGATTATCCGGCCTCGCGCCAACCTGCTGCTGAGAGGCAGCCCAGCTCACGCCACCGTGGCCAGCAACCTGCAGAAGGGCCTGCAAAAGAGCTCGACACCCGCTGAATGCTGCAGATTGCACCTCACAATAACAGGGCGCTCACTATCGCCTTCCCCAGCCTTTGGGAAAACAGGGAAGCTCCAGCAACTCGCACAGCCCCGGTAGCTTTGGGATGTGCCAGCCCTCCTCCTCCTCGGCTTTGCTACAGGATCTGTCCCACGTGCCGTGTTGCATCGGCTCTGGCCACAGGGCTCAGTTCTGCAAACATCAGCAGAAGGTGACCTCTCCGTAGCTCCTGATATGCCCTGGACTTATTACAAAGCCAGAGAGTATTCAGGCGTTTTTCTTGGTTTTGCCAGCTCACTCTTGGGGGAAAATTCAGAAAAATACATATAATTAAGGGCTGGAAGACAACATAAACTACAGAAAAAAAAAGAAAAAATAAAAAGGCTTCTTTAATTCTGTACAAAGTAAGTTTTGT
>JAVCKT010024818.1:0-11969 GCA_032273925.1 Rhynchotus rufescens | reverse complement strand
CTTCCCTTCCCTTCCCTTCCCTTCCCTTCCCTTCCCTTCCCTTCCCTTCCCTTCCCTTCCCTTCCCTTCCCTTCTTTGCCCTTCCCTTTTCCACTTCACACTTTCTCATGCCTCCTGGCACTGGGGGCTGATGACAGATGTATCAACCCTTCTTTGGCAGTCTTTAGGATGGCCTCATGCATAGCTCCAGAAAAAGTCCTAAGTGTTGTCCCTATGCACAGATCTTTAAGCATAAGTTTAATTGTCAGGCAGGAATAAAAACACATGTTAAAGCTAAGCATACCCCACAGCTGCACGCTAAATGATGAACTGCCATCAGTTACATGGGGAAGGTGATACCTCTGAAATAAGGCAGAGAGGTTTCTCCAGAATCATTATTTCTAAAAACTGCATTCTCTTTCTCACTCCTTGACTACTTAAAAGTCCAAAGCCACAATTTTGAAAGCATCATTCTGATCAAAGCAGTGGTTGTATCACAAAGCGATGTTACAGTGAGTGGCCCAATATTTATCGTAAGAAAAAATAACGAGGTACTTTACTGAGCACAGACTCTGAGGGGAAAATACAGGACACAAGCAAGATGCCCCTGTGGAACACAATTTTAAAGCAGGTATCAAAACACAAGACTGAACATAATAATTGAGAAGAAACATCTCTAATAGAGATGGAGAGAAGAGAATAAAACATCTTTTTTTTTTTTCTTGAGAATTCTGAATGTGTTTCTGGTGAATGTACATAGTGGCCTCGGTGGCCTGGGCTTCATCATTTTGGTTGTACTGAGGCATCTTGAGATTCCTGTGAGAAAATATAGCCTCACCATTCCTGTTACTCAACAGGAAAAATAATGCCTAGGGGACTATGTGACACACCTACATAATGTCAATGACAAAGCTAGGAACTGCACTTTGGATTTCTAAATTTCTCACTGTGTTTTTTCTCCTGTTTACATCCCCTAGACTCACAAAAAATGGGAATCAATGTCTCACCAGAAAATAAAATTTGCTAGAAACATTTTCATTGACATTAAGCTTTCTGCTCCCCATCCAATTACTTCGGCTATATCTGTAAAAATACTAAAAGTAATATCTTTAGAGTGCAACTGTTTTATTTTACTGTCACAATTCAGTCACTACACACTAGCCAAGTCCCCTGCCCCTTCACTTCCTTTTTTTCTTTATCTGAATAGCTCAAAAGTGAATACTCATGCTATTCGTGATTGAATCTTTGTCTGTCTTAACCTGAATTAATCTATCTCCTATCTGAAGAGCAGCTGATGTTGGGATGATCAGGGTGGGCATTAAAGAAATCCTCTGTAGCACTTTCTACAATACTCAGAATAAGTTATTTTAGTAATTCCTTGCAACATGATGAAAATAGTAGTAATAACTCCAATAAGATCATTCCAGTAAGATAGGTTTTCCTCTTACTTTATTCTCATGTAAGCCCACAGGCAAAATCTCAGTTAAAATACTTGAAAGCAACATCTGGGTAACAAAAGTTTTCAATTTTGCAGAGCTCAGTAAGACATCGCAGGATCAGATTTCTCTAATCTCAAGCCTGTCCTCGATGCATATTTATGTACATGGAGACCTGCAGTCCACCATTGTGCAGATAAATCACATAAACTATCATTTGTATATGGTAAAATTTATACTCACTTGTAAATAAATACCTTGCAAAGGTATTTATAACCATGTGCTGGGATAGCAGGCCTCTTTACAGGCTGTGTGTTTGCTATGGAAATTAAGTGAGAAACAGAGTTTGGCAACAGCTTTTTGTAACCCTGTTTATTATAAATGCCTGACTTCACTGTCTTCAGCTGCAAGCTGGTTCTGTGCATCTCAAGATCTTGTTGGCCTATTAGTTTTGCTCCCTCTGAAGCAGGGTTAACAACCTTCATTTAGGCTGCAAAGTGGAGAGAGTGCATGTTTATGCACCTTCCTAAGTTCAATTTCTGCTATATAACACAAGCTAGTAAACCTAGAAACTGTTTTTGTAGAAAACCAGATAATAGCTTCTCCCTCAATTGCTTCTGGGCATGATAACTTTATCTGGTGGTGTCTCATCGCAAGACTGATGGGGCTGTGCCTCTTGGTGGAGAATGGATAATGAGGCACTGCAAACAGCCCTGCCATAGTTTAATTTGGAATAAAATGCACTGCATGCTTACTTGCAACATGTGGGGTAGCATATGCAAAATGTAACCCATTTCCTGCTCTCTTTGATTTTTTTAACATATAAATTAACAACCTGTAACATATAATTCTTATATATAATGGGCCACTTAGACTGATCAGTTACACTGAAACAGTGAGAAAAACAATCATCCAAACAAAAAAAAAGAGTTGTGATCTTAACTCTTATGCTAAACTTTAGCTATAGCAGTTATCAGTTTCTTTTTTTTTAATTAAGAGTTGTTAGGTTTTTTTTTTTTTTAATTAAGAATGCACAGGTTTCTGTGAATCCTAAGGGTGAATTAAGAATAAGTATTGCTGGAGTCAGCTCTGATTTGTTAAGTTTCTATATATTTATGCTAATCATTCATTATGAAGTGCGAAACATATGTGTTCTTATACATCTTCTACTGAAATTATTGTGTCTTGGAAAAGTTCCTATTATCTCTTATACTGATTTCTTTTGACAGGGCAAAAAGCCTAGTGGTGAGAGCACTGATCCCGCTCCATTTTTTTGCCTTGACAAGGTCGCCTTTAGAGATTTGAGCAAAACTTTTAGTTTCCCTGATCCACTAGATCCATGAAGCTTTTGAAAACTTGGCCTTCACAATTGTCCTTGTGTAATCCAGCTCTCCAGGACTGAAAAACTGGGTGGCTCAGAAGGGAGTTTCCAACCTAAATAGGAAGGTATCTGGACCAGGTGATCTGCTTCTGAAATTCAATCCTCTCCACAGTTCAAGCACTTAATGCATCACCTCCCTTCATTCTGGGTAAAGGTTTGAGCTCTTTTCTTTCCTTTTTATACAGTAGAGATTGATACAATCTCACTAAGGATGAGACATAGTAGTAGCAAGGCTTATGTACCACACACACCCAGCATTTGAAAAGCCAGCAGCCTCAAGGCACCCTCGTCACTTTGGTGTATTAAAAACTTCTCTACCCACATTCCAGAAAGGGTAGTAAGCAATCCATTGCCTGCTATTTCTCTGTTCCTACTGCAAGAGTGCCTAAAGGCACTTAAGTCCTCTTCTTTGGTCTAGAGGATCTTTATTCAAAAGGGAAGGAGCTGCAACGGGAGTAAATGTGAGTGGTTTTCTTGCTTCCTATCCCTCTCCATGCAGAAGAACCCCCTACACATCCCATGCTCACTTTTAGTGTTCAGCTATGAGATGCACCTATAATCCTCTATGATAAGAGAGTTTTGAACTTATGTCCTCCAGATCTTGGCAGAGTGTTCTAGCAAGCAAGTTATTCCTGAAGGACAGCTACCACACTCTACCACACTCCCAACTCAAGCCAGGTTTGGAAGGAAAACAACATGAGCTTGGATTTTTGCAGACCAACTTCAGTGAGGTGAGAGTGAAAAGCAGACATGGAAACCCATCATTTTCAGTGATCTCCAGATAGTTCTTCTGACTCACCTCACATGGACAATATGAAGCATGTCAGGAGTTTTAACATTAAAATATAGAATAGATCTCTGCTTCCAGGGTTTGCTGAGAGGGCGGCTAAGTGGGAGTGTTGGGTCTCTGATGCTTTTTGTGGATCCATTCCTGGATGTCTTGATTCCTCCTCTCTAATAGGAGAAAATAGTATCTGTAAGGATAAACACACTGAGGTGTGTAGTTAGATGTGATAGTAATTGGAGCATTATCTTAGCTGGACAGACTCAGATGCTAGACAAATCTATTTGCCAGAGAAAATCAATCTATAGGGCAAATCCATTCAAAACTATGAGAAAAACATAATCAGAAGGCAGAAAATACTACCACTTCCCAAACTTTAGAAAAAGAACACACCTACTAAAATGGCATTACCCTCTTATCAAACAGACCAGATATTCTCTTAAACAAAATATAAAGCAAAAGCTTTGATATAGCTAAGCTGCCTTTGTACCTATACTTTGGTTTTTTAGAAGATGGGACAAATCTATCAAGAAAAATCTGCTGAATTTCAATTTACTGCTGACTTAAGTAAAGGGAAGGAATATGTTCCTTGCCATCTCTCTACTCATGTTCTTATTTTTCTTTTCAGAAGTTCCTTAAAGTTGTAATATCTAACTACATGATTTATTCTAAAAACAGATTGCTAGGTAAATTTAACGCACACTTTCTGTATCCTCATAGATATTTACAGTACAAAGATCTTTTCATTCACTTGCTAACTTCTCCTCCATTCAGTCAAGTTTATTGGGTTCAGAGAAATGCCAGACTTCGTATTTGAGCTGTCACAGATAACAGCTAAAAACAGACTATCTGCAGCACTTGAATGAATAATTTATCTCTTATATGAAACCTGAAAACTAGTAAAACATGAACCACAATTTAGATTTTCTACTTACTTGATAATCCAAAGGTAAGACTGAGTAAGAATAAAACTTTTGAGTAGGCTCTGGAAGTCAAATTGGGTTGGACTTCATAATACACTGAAGAAGTAAGTAAGCAACAAGGTAATTTATGGAACAGAACTAATGAATTAATAACAACAGAATTATATACTACAGTATATCATATACTACAGTACTCAGGACATATCTATATCATCACCATCCACCAGAAATTGATATCTTGAGAAGAAATTACGTAGATACTAGTAAACAGGTGCTTTATCCTTCATCATTTTTAGCCTGCTTTGCTAAAAAAAGAAGGTTTGTGGGATTGTGTTGAGTGTGTCTTGGCATGCATGTCTCTGCTGTAATGTATATGCATTGATCTGTTCATCCCGAACAACTTTTGAAGAAACTGTCCATTTTTAGCCACTTTGGATGGAGACTTAAGATTTTCAGGGTAATTATTTGATTTGTGAAAATAATTGGTCTGAAGGATGGAGTGAGACATCGTAATGCCTCATTGAGGATAAGGTTGCACTGTGAAAACAACTCTTATGAGAAAAGCCAAATGGAGGACAGCTGTGATCAACATCTCAGCTGGAAAAAAAATGTTTCTACTGAACCTTGTTCTATTTTACAGACCAAAATGTGCCTTTTTGGGGATATGGCATATGAGTTTTTTTTTTTCTTCTTCTTTGTCCTTCTTCTACTTCTCTCTTCTGTTTCTTGTGTGATGTTTTTCCTGATTTTTCCAGTGTTGCTTTTTCCATTAGTAAAGCTTTATAGATTAATTGTGCTGCTTTCTATGTAAGAAATGGAATTTTTTAGATTAGTCTGGAAAAGCCAAAACCTCATGTCTCTTAAAGGACCAAAGTTAACTATGAAAAAAAGAAGGGTTGTTCTGGGTGTCCATGCAGGGAGGATATGGGTTGTCAGTAAGGTTTGTTTGTTTACTTGTTTTGCTTTAGCATCTTTTACAGTTCTTGTTTTGTTTTGTTTTTTGAATAGATTCTCTTTAATTGCTACAGTCAATATTCCAAAACAAATAGTCCAAATAGCTGCATCATAGATTACAATGCTAAGAGTATGTGCTGAGTTGTCTTGATAATATTTAACTCTAAAACTTATGCAATATACAATGCAATAATTGAGCTGGAAACTCTCAGTATCTGGATAGTCTCTGGACCACATTTGTCCCAAGTAAAGCAAATGTAATAATCAACACTTGTTCTTTAGTTTCTGATACTATCCTATCAATGCATTCCTGAAAAGGAATTCCTTTATTCTGGCCTAAATAGAATACAAAATTAGGAAGAGTGTTATATATATATTTTTAAATAGCAAGTGAAGCTTGGCTCTCTTGCAACAAATAGGAGTGCATTTGCAATGATTGGATGTTGGATGTTTTTTCTAACTTATACTGAAGAAAAAGAGTTTTGTGTATGTAACCATCATCTTAATAACATATCTCCAAATCAGCCCCGCACTGAGTGATTCAAAACGTAGCGTGTCAGCCAGAGCACTCTGCTAGCTTCATTTCCTTGTCAAATTAAGAGCGTGCATGTTGCTATAGAGCTATCTGTGTGCAGGGCTTGACTCTCTAATGCTACAGTTGACTCTTTCCTTTTTTTTTTTTCTTTTCACTTTGAATAATTCATCATCAGAAGAATCAACTCCGTTTCCCCCTCCTCTTTCCAGTCAGTCTGTCATTAGCAAAGATCACATTCCTTATGAGGTTTCAAAACTCTAAGTATACAAACTACATGGCGTTTTGGGTTTAAAAAAATGGACAGTGTTCCTTTAACATTAATTAGAATTAACTAACATCTACTTGTATTATAAGCTTTTCTGTATTGTTGTGATGAATTCTTTTGAGTTCTATATAGTTTAATCACACAAGCTATTCCTCATTGATTTCCTGCATGGGGGAAGCCTAGACAGAGCTTATATTTCAAATAGCTGGCTGTTAAGTATCGATCCACTTAAGTTAACGAGCCTTCTCATCAAGTTTTGTGTAAGATCCTATACGATTTGCATTTTTATTTAAGAGTCTGTATAAGAGAATTTCTTTCTGTAAACAGCTTGATAAAGATACTGGAAACAACCTATGAGGAGGGAATGCTAGAAAAGGCACTAGTTCCTGCACAGCATCACATGATGACTTCTTCTGGTAGCTGTTACAGTGATTGCTCTGTTTGCTGGCCTCCATGCAGGAGGGCTTTGGTGTCTGACTGTGGCCTCAGGTCTTTGGAGGACTGTAGGCCTTGCCCAACCAGCTCTTCTTTTCCTGAAGCCACTGTGGATTGAACGTTTCAAAGGGACTTTCTGCATGCAGGTGGGAAATCTGGGATGAGATGAACTCCAGACGGAGTGTAACAGGCAGATGAACCTCAGGATTGGGCTTTGAGAATGAGGGAAAGGAGAATTTGCTTTGTCTTAGACCAGCCTTTCTCCAGCCCTGCTCTGAGCTCTGTATTATCTAAATACAGACCATGTTTAACTAATGCTCAGCTTAAAAGTCTTTGATAGGAATAAATAGATCATAAGACACCAGGGTTACATTTGGTGGATGGGCAGATAAGCTTTGCCACTGCAGGCTTTGCTTAAACTGTTCTGAGGCCAGACCTCTTGTAACTTCAGAGTTGAAGGCTGGTGAGATATAAAGTTCATAGTACAAAAAGAACTTAGGAGTGAAACTTTGCTCCTCTTTCAGGGTCTGTCTTGAAGCTCAATGCGCTATACAGAGCCGAAGTTGCAGCCTTGTCTGTTCTAGGGTTCCTTTGAATCCATTCTCCTGCACGGCCAACTTGGATCTGCTCTGCTGCCTGCTTCCTCCCTGTGGAGTGTGCAAAAAAAAAAAAAAAAAAAAAAAAAAACCCAAAATGTGAATTCAAGGCTAAATTCTGCCCTTTGGTGTACTTCTGCTGAAGGTGGGGATAGGAAGACTTAATTTTGTGCAGAAGGATAAACCTTGATCAACACACCTCATTTGCTTCTGATTTTTCTGTCCACTAGAATGCAGCAGTTCCCATTATTTTTCCGCAATTGGGTCCCAGTTATTACTGGCTAACATAATATAACTGGTTATAGTTAAGGTTATTTGACTGCATGTCTATATACTTAGCCGTGTTTTTCAGGCACAGTTTAAAATACCTTTTAAAAATCATTGTTTTTTTTCTTGTAAAATTTAAACCTTTGAATTGCATGTTCTATAATACAATAGGATATTCCTGGACAGTTCTGGAGTACAATAGGATATCCCAGGATAGTTTTTACAGGGAGTTAGCCAAGGGATTTGATCATTGGCTATAACAAATGCATGAATGCAAAAGTAGTAATGTTTTCTCAGTGTAGTCAACAGTTGCTGCAAATTGCACAAGCTGAGAGGTTTGGATTGAAAAAGGTTTCAAATCAGTTGATCATCTTTGAATTTCCTCTTCAACATGGAGAACAGGAGAATAAAGGGCTAGTCAAGTTTCTTTGTATCAGAAGGGATTGCCCAGACAAACATGGGGCTGTCTCTGCAAGAGGGGCCTATGGTATCGATCAAGGGAAACTTCTTGGTCAAAATGGTGTTCATATTTTCATTTCTACAGCATGTTACTCAAATAGTTAAAAATGCAATGAATTCAAGAGTAACTACTTGGTTTCTTTAGGAATCTAGTGTGAGTAATTTTGAAAGGGCCTGATTTTAAGCTCATGGGTCAGCACTTTGTGAAAATGAGGAAGGTCTTTCAGGCTGGTCATCTAGTAACTGAAGCATTCAAAATCACTCATCTGGTTTCTTGGCTTAAAACATCTTTTTGCTATTCCTTTTCCATCTAAGAAAATGCTCCCACTGCCTGAGGGGTACTATGTGTCTGTGTTGCACATCCTTCATATTAAAAAGTAGTTCACACAGAACAAAAATAAAAACTAAGGCTGTAGAATTGCTTGAGAATCTTCGATCAAAACTGATTGATAAAAGAGTACTGTTTTCCACTCAATGAGGGCAGCATGGATTTCTCCCTCTATGCTCTCGAATTCTGGTTTTAGTTGGGCTGGAAGAAGATTTTAGTGATTTTCATGGAAAGTTTTAGTTCTGTGTTTGGAAAATAGTGTTATGCTCTATAAAAATTCAAGTTTGGTAGATCCAAATCTCTCCCTCATCTTTGTATGATGGCCAGGATCCATAGCGGGACTGCAGACCTTATAGAAGGTTGCGTGATCCTTCTCCAAAAGAGGATTTTTGACAGATGAAGTGTAACAGAAAATACAGAGGAATAAATGAAATGCAGCTCCTGGGAAGCACTTTTTAAGCCTTTAAATTTTTTTTTTTTTAAATAGCCTCCTAAAATCTCCCTTCACCTAGGTCTACTAAGTAAGTTTGCCTAAAAGAAATGTAGAGTAAAGCAATTTTTATTTCATATTTTAATAGATTCTTTTAACTGTTTAAAGGCTATCAAAACTAGCTTGAATTTTCAAAATACTTCGGTGAAGACCTGCACAAGGCCTCTTGATGCACTTTGGACATGTTGCCCATATTGTTGCAGACAAAATTTTGCACCATCTTGTGGGCAGCAGGATTACGGCATCACTGCAGAAAACACTCTTTTTTACCGTTCTATAGAATGTAACACTAGAGTTTTCAGCTGGCTACAAATACTCCTCATTTTCAACACAGATATGCTTGCTTTTTTTTTTTAATCTGCTTTAAACAACTGGCTGCATCTGCAAAGGTGGGATTTAAATAAAATTTTCTTATTGATTTATGAAATGAAAAGGTCTCGTGTAGCCTGGATCTAGCCTTCAGAACACTTGATGGAAGAGTTTATTGGATGTTTTTTATGTTTATGATCTGTATAAATTATGTAACATTTTTGTAGCATGTCCTGTATCATAATGTAATTTAAAATCCCATATATACATCTGTGTGTGAGTGTGCACACAGACATACACTATTACATGACAGTAATGTGGAGAAAAGTCTTTGAAAGGCCATTAAGTATAAATAAATTGGAATGGGAGCCAGTGTAATGCTGATGAATGACACTTCTTGATAAGGAGACCCCAGACTAAATAGAATGTGTTAATTATTATTATTTGATAGCGCAACACTTAAAGCAATCCTACTTCAGCTAGGAGTCTTATGTCCATGTCCATGCAGTCTTTGCTCAGCAGCTGTGTCACATAAAATATTGAAAAGTATCAGAAACAGCTGCTTTTTCCTGAGCTAGAGTAGTGGATAGAGAGAAGGTGTCAGAGAAAGGTTAGGGTAATATTGGGCACAAGCAGAACAGACATCTGTGGTAGAGGTTCCTCCTTAAACTCCTTTTCAATGCTCTTGTCATCAGGTCTTGGGGGAACAAGTGAAAGAAGAGTTAAGAAACGCAGTTGAGGAAACATGACAAATTTGGATCAAGTAAAGGCTGTTATCATCAAGCTAGGAGGAGAATGACATTAAACCTCTCAGTTTGTGTGCTTCTTAGATGCTCCGTTGGTTGACTTCTTTCAAGAAAATTTTTGCAGCCTCTCAGATTGCAGGATAACGCAGAGCTGGTGGATGAGAGCTTTAAATGCGCTTGCCTTAACAGTGAAGTTTGTCTAGCAGCAGTGGTGTGGAGTGCCAAGCTTATTTATCCTGCTAAAGCAGAGGATGTATTAGATCAAGCTGGACTCATCTCAGGAATTTTACTCTAAGTTATAGTCAACACATATATACCTTGATATAATCCTCTAAGCATAAATTCCCGTTCATGATCGAGGTCTCAGAGGGACTTTGGGCACTGCCTTTTCCATGCCTACTTGCAAAGTCTGGCAGTCCAAAGAGATGACTCCGTCCTGGGAGGCTTACTGTCAACATCAGTGTTCTTATTAAACTGGCATTTTCCCCATTGCTACATTAGCACTGATTAATCTCTTTTGCTGAGTCCATATTCATACTCCCAACAAGACAACTGCAACAGAAGATGCTTTACCTTGTTTGCGGTCCTATTTTTCTCATAGAAGGATAAGCTCCTGTGTGTACTGGTGTGTGTATTTTTTTAAAACAAATATTGCATTAATAGAGACTAAATGCGAAGCTCCTCTGTGATGCCATCATGAGAACTGTAACGATCAAGCCAAACGCTGCATTAACTGTGTCCACTTCAGTGGCTTCAAAATGCTCAGTCAGGCTCCTGGCTATGACTAAATCATCTAATTATAGCCTTCCCGTGCTGTGCTTTTTGCATTCACTCCTGATCCATCCTTGCATTGATTTTTATTTATTTATTTATTAAGAATTGTATTCTTTGGCACTCCAAAGTCTCAATTTTTGCATCTTCCTCATCTCTTGTGCTCTCAACTTCTCCATGCTCTCAGCACATTGGCTGCTCATCTTGTTAAGTATTTGCTTTATATCACCTATTTAATCACACTTTTCCTTTTCCATGGAGATTGAGGTGAATTTTGATGATTTCAGCAACATTTTGATGCAATCCTCATCAGTTTTTCTGTGGCTTTCTAGCTGCGCAAAATGGATGTACTTTCTTATTACATCACTAATGATGTCATAAATTGCAAAGTGGTGAAAGTTAATAGGCCAGCTTTCCTCTGAAAATTACGATGAATTAAATTAAGTGGTAACTCTTCACCATATTATTCTGAAAAAGCATGTAGGTCTCAGAACTGCTCAAAACAGGCTCCTGGGAAGAACTTATAAACGTGGGGAGATATTTCAAAGGTCCTAGTCCCAATTTGAGGTAGAAATTGAAACTAGGTGAATTGAACTAGGTTTGCAGATCTGCTGCTTTAGCTTGAGTTTGTAACACCTGATATTAAAAGCCTTAAGTTGTGTATTCAGGACAAACATATGAAGCTCTTGACCTTTCTTTTTATTTTTCCTCAATTTTGCAAAATTAACCCATTAAATACAAGTCTGAAGACCTCAAAGCACTCAATCCATTAAAAACCTTATGTCATAGTTTTGTCTTTAAAGTTGTTTTTAAAATCTTGAGCCATGATTTTACAAATTCCCTTGTATCTGTTTTGCATAGCTTTAGTTCAGCTCCAAAGACAGATTAACTCTCTTACTAAATGCTCCAAAAAAAAGTATGACTGAGATTCCTTTTCAATGCTGTTCTTAGGCAAGCTTATGCATAATCCTTTTCAAAGTGTAAAATGCTGAGGGATGTTTATATGCTGTCACTCCTATGCCAGTGTATTGTTGTTTTTTCACACTTCGCTGAACCATCCCCAAATACTAATCTATAAATCACTCTTCTCATAGGCACTTTTAAAATTTTGTGCCATTTGTGGCATTGCCTTCTTTCTGCTTTTAAAGACTTTTAAAGAAACTGTCAAGAAATGTGTAGATGAGGCACTTAAGGACATAGTTAAGCAGGCATGGTGGTGATGGCTTTATGGTTGGACATGATGATCTTGAAGATATTTTCCAATCATAATAATTCTATGATAAAGAATAGACTGTAATGATTTCATGTTTG
>JAVCKT010024817.1:8405-24979 GCA_032273925.1 Rhynchotus rufescens | reverse complement strand
AGGAGCAAGATGGAGAAAAATCTCACTAGAATTCAGTCAAAAACAAACAAATTGGGAGATTTCCTTGAAAAAATATATCCGTAGCGAACAGTAATCAATTTTGTTATGAAGATAAACTCATTGCTCTTGCAGATAATCTCCATGTGGAGCTAATGTATTGTCAACTGAAATAATGTGGTGTTATTATCATGGAAATAATGATTATTGTAATAATCTTAATTATTTGTATCAGAAACTTGTCTTATTGTTCAAGTTTATAAAGGGAGCTAAATATAAATGTTGTGATTTTCCACACATAGTAGAGCTGAGATGCTTATTGTGTGCCAAAAATTAAAAAAGTGCCAGCTCAGTGTTCAGTAGTAGCAGGTTAGGTAAATTTCACAAAAAAAAAGCGTCGGTCAATTAATTGCTTTTTCTGAGCAATACTTCTCAGGTCCTAAAAAAGCTGACTGCATGTTTAGAAGTACAATTTTCATGAAATTTCATGCAAGGAGATACTAATGATCATTATTTATCTGTGATACAATGCTGCTGCAGAGCAGTGACACTCTTCTGCTGTCCCTTGCTAGTAAAATGCCTGATATGTGATCTTCTGACCTACGTATACACTCTTTAACCAGAATGTCTAAAGTAAAGGCAAGATATATTTTGAAAACAAAATAATAATAAAAGAGAAACAGTTAGGACTGAGTAAAATGCTTTTCTCATGCTTCAAGGTCGATAGTCTATCATGTAATCTACACAAAGTGGACTGACAAAACAGGCACAGAAAATTCTTCCTTTTTTTTTTAATATGTATAATGGAGAAATTTTTTGAAGGTTATTGAGATTGTTTGCACTTAGAATTTTGTACCTACAATCAAGTGCTGGGAAAAAAATAGCATGTCCTACAGGAGTTCTATGGAATTTGCCCTTGCCCAAGTGCTAAGCCTTGGCTTTGAGACTAAAGGACCTGAAAACACCCAGGTCCTTGGAGCACTGGAATGAAGAAAACAAATGTCATTACAGGCAATAGATCAAATGTTAGCACTGAACCACAGGTCTGCTGGGGAAGTCATGACATCGTATTTACGCTAGCTTTATTGTGGCAGTAAAGGACAGGCTGCAAAACTGCCTGATGCAGTATGAGGTCTGCAGGGCAAAGCTTCTCTAAAAATCTTTGATTATATTTGAATCAGCATAGTGAGTTTGTACTGGTATAGAGCTCTGAATATATGGGGTTGGTATGTTTCTGACTCAGGACCACATGCCACAAAAGTGGTATTTAATGTCTTGTTATATCATGATATATAACATATAAAGGACAGTCATAAAAGTATGTTTAATGTTAATAAAATATACTTAGTCTTTGTGTGTAGAGCAAACCTTCCTTAACTAGAGGGTAAAGTTTTAGGGCAGGACCTATTTATCTTCAGGAGGTTGCTATCTATATTTTCAAGTTTTACAAATAGCAAACCATAACTTATATTACATCTTACAAAAAAAAAAAAAAAAAAAAAAAAAAAAAAAAAAAGGAGAGAGAGAAACCTCCATGAAAGAAGTACCTGTAAAGATATTTTCACAACTTTTCAGTCTTTCCATTTTAAACCTCTTCTCTTCCTCTCAGAGTTTGATAGAGTTTCATTAGTTACAGAAAGCTCTTGGGTGTTGCACAGTGATAATAGTTTTACTCTGCTGGTACATGATGCTTACTTCATTAATAGTCATAAGTGCAAATGCAGTGAAGTGGCTGATGGAAGTCCTCACCTGGGGCTAAAAGTAAATGCAGGGGAAATATCATTATTTTTACACATACACAGCCCACTCAACCAGTTGATAAGAGTTTTGTGGGAATACATGTTCTGAATTGCTGTTTGATCCAATGTTTCTTTTAAATTGATATTAATAATTGGGGACAGGGAACAGGGACAAAGAGTACATGAAGAAATGGCCAAAGGCACCTTCCTCCTCTTTAGTCAACTTGCAAGAAAAGTCAGTCACAGCTGTGGAGTCCTGAGTTGCTGTGTCCTGTGGCTCTGGGCTGCAGTGCCCCAGGAAAGGATAGAGGGGAAGAGCACTGCCCTTGCTGCAGGCAGGCTCAGTTCACTGACAGCAGCATCCCAGTAGCTCCAAAAATCATGCCAACTTAGGCAGGATCTCAGCTCTGGGAATTTCTTGAGACACTATGACTCTGCCTTCTGGGTTGTTTGCATTCTGAACCATTGCACTGTAAGAGAAGAAAAGGTAACACTGCTGCTAGGGATATGTTTGATCTGCCTAAAAGGAGCATGGCAAAGAGGCACTGGAAATCGATTACATGAAACAGTGCCCACGGGTACCTGTTTAACAAAACTGCTAACTAGTACAGAAGGCTGCTTTACTACCAACATCTTGTTCCAGGAGTTTGCAGCCCTGTCCAGTACACGGAATGTCTCATTATACAAAATCTGCAGCTCTGGTCTCCTTCTCTAGGTGGTTGGCTTCTGAAGCAATACATCATGGGTTTCCATACCACGGTGATGCATTACCAGAACACATCAGAAAAAACAGCTGGCTCAGGCTCTCAATCCTTGGCGTCCAGCAACAGCTGACTGTGATGATGTATTGCATGAACTCTTCAGTCTATCACTGTAATACATCAAAGCAAGGCACTGGTCTGAAGGTGTATTACTCAAGGAAGGCAAAGCTGAGTGAACACGTCCAGGACAGAGGTTCTAGTTTAATTATGAACAGAAGTTACAGTACACTGCTCAGAAATGGTTTCTTGGCTTCAAAATTTTGGTACATTGGTAAAATATGATTTGCATTCATATAGATGATATTACAAGAGAAGGTCATATTGCAACTGTTGTTACGCAGTTGGAGATGAAAATGGCCATCTGGTTGCAAAGGGTGCAGTCCCTCCAATGGAGAGAAAATGTCCCTCCATTTAGCCAGGGTTTCCATTCTGTTCAAAACACAGGAAATGCCCCAAAATGTTCCCCCTGGATTGGATTCCAGAGTTAGAGCATGAGCTGCCTTCTTCATCTGCAAACTTAGTGATGAGAGGCAGGGCATGACATGATGGGCAACTAGTCAGAAGTAAGGCAACAGAAACATCAAAAGTACTATTGCTCAATCTTGCTTCAATAATACAGCTGCCTCACTATTGCTGTGACTGCCTCAAGTTGCAGCTTCATCTTCACAGGGTTCAGTATAGCACTGCCCAGGACATACCACTGCCTTCACATCCCATTCTGTAGTACGTAGTATGAGTATCAGTATCTCCATGCTAATCTCCTCCCTGTCATCCTGCTATCTAAATGCATTCAGCAACACCCTTAGATCTGAACGTCTTTCCAAACAAAATTCCTGTAAACTTTTTCCAGCTCCTTTCCCTCCTGCTGCAATATCTACAAGAAGTAAACTTTGGTTATTTTGCTGTAGATAAACATACGGTAAAACCAGGTCATGGCACGACACTACTTAAATTCCTATCTTTCCTTCCATATCTTCCCTTCCATATCTTACACAGTCATATACATGAAAGATACTGATACACATGACAAGAGCCTCTGAATAAAACAGCTGCCCTGAATGCAGCAAAAGCAGATTAGAAGTGTTAATGAGAATGGACTAACATAGACCCCTTGCATCCACTTTTGTAAGCCTTCCAAGTGATTCAGTGTGGTATAGATTTAGTTGTGAATGTAGGTGACATGTCCTTTGCTGCTCTGGTGTTGTGGGAGTGTGTGAGTGAGGATTAAGGACAATGGAGTCATGGCATGACATGTGTAAACACAAAATCCCAGAAAAGAGAGGAATTGATTAATGGATGATATCCCATAAGGACACCTCACTAAGGGGACAGGTGATAAGGCTGCAGATAGAGTGTGCCTCAGTGAAAGGACTGTTGGCTTTTAGAATATCAGAGTCCAACAGAATTCACCTTTTCAGTAGGAGTAGAGGAGACTCCTTAGCAGCAGGACAGCTACCTGAGATAAGTACCCTTTTTGTCACACGACATGAGAATTACTGTGGCCTCCCAAGGTTTCCTTACTGACACAGTAATTCCATGTGTCCCAGTAGATAAGAACTTGAATTTCATCACTAGAAGGTTACCTGGAATGATTAGAAATGTTATGCTCTTAGCCATTTCCCAGTGTCAACTTCATGGTACTGATAACAGAATAAAAACAAAAACGAGAACCGGATACTGTTTAAACACACTGTTCCAGGGAACATGAGGAGAATAAGAATATACACGGTAGTTGCCCTTTGCAACATGACTGTTCAGTAGAAGAGCTTAGCAGTGTAACTACTTGTGGTGTATGCACCCAAATGTCCAGGTCTGTCTTTGAGGGCTCAGACCCATTGCTCAGACTGAGTGATGCCTGGTGGAAACTGCACCGAATCACTGGGCAAGGTTTGGCATGACTGACCTTTGCGCCAGAAGCTGCGGGCCCCCTTCCTTGTCCCTCTGCTGCACCTGGTATATCCTGAAGGGAATAATCTGGAAAAAAAACACAACAAAACAAAAAGTTTCTGAGGAGTATATGGTGCTTCAAGTTAAACAAGAAAGTAGCTGAGGGACTTCATTGTTCCTTAGACAAGGCAGAAAATAGCAGGAAGTTCTTACCGTCTTCCTTTCATTGTCTTACGTGACTTCAGAGGGCAAGTGACCAGCTGCCTGAATGGGTCTAATATTGGAAGTTTTCCAGAATGTAACTGTTATGTGCTATCACCTGTTATGTCTAAGCACTACGCTCTTACCAACACACCTATAAAAATTATATAAATGCAGTTATAGTGTTTACGTGTTCACACCTAAAGAAACCCATTTGAACGACAGGACTGAACCCATTCACTAGCCTAGGGCATCCCCACGTAGCAGGTCATTTCTGAGAGACGATAGAATCAAACCAAAGAAATACTCAGTTGAATTTTGTCCTGACTTTCACTAGGCAGCAAATTCAAGACACAAGTGAACAAATCGAGGCAGACTAAAATCTCAAGCAGAAACCTACCTGAAGTTTGTGTGACGCTTGACTCTAGCACACTCTGCAATATCCGTGCTCCACTGCTATTTAGCATTTGGACAGTTGAGTTACTATATTGTTCTGTTTCCAAGAAAATCATTTATTGTGCTACACATGATCTTTTCCTCTTCACTTCCATATTATAAAACAACTTAAGCTCATCAGAGATATTACCAGAAACTTACTGTTATCTTTTTTCAAAGCACTTTCCAACACCAGCATTCCACAGCCAAAATGTCGGCATATTAAGTGCTGTTCAGATATCTGAACATAATATATTCCATTTCTCAGCCCTCCGTTGTATTACTAGTGTGATAATTATTACAGCAAATGATAAAATACTGCAAAATTGTTTTCTCCCCCCTTAATAACATAAATAAAAGGAGCAATTAATTTCCTACAATAAAAACAGGCAATACAATAACGTACAAATGTGGAGTTTCTTCATTATTGCATCAAATTGCAAAACGGAAACATATAATTTCAAAAGGCTCATAAGCAAAAATGGAAACACAGCTGATGTTGCGTCAGCACGTAGTACAAAACTGTGAAGCTTGCACAGCTCTCAGCAAGTCTCCTCAAATGAACCAGTTCGGTTAACATCTCTTATGAAAACGTAAGGAACCTTCTTTCTATGGGTCTTACTTCTAAAATTTCAGGTAATTTTCCAGGATGTTACCTCTATACATCCATCCATTCATTTTTATTAGCCTATAGCATCAGCAGCTATTTTAAAACCTTGCTATCGTATGTAGCTAAAGCTCTAGCTCTAATCTGTGCATCTAGGATATTGTAATCTGTGCACAACAGGATATTCAAATGGCACCAACATACTTTTACCTGATGTATCTCCCACTTTGCACCATCCATTTGCCAGCTGTATTTTTGAACCCTCTGTTTCCTCACTGGTATTTTGGTTCATTTGGTTTTAGGCTGCTGAGGAAAGGTACCACATTTTCTTTGACAACTTGTGCAATTTTACAAGTATTCAGGGCACATTCCCTGCTTTGCATGGAAAATGTATTTGCACAGTTGTCAGGATGATGGACAGGGGGAGAATGATAGGAAGGAGCACTGATCTTTGCTTGTTATTACATACAATAGCCCAGTAGGAATCATGATGTGTTGGTGAGACAAACTGTGTCCCATTTTGGAACATATTAAGTTTGTCTCCAGGACACACATGACTTCACGAGGGTGTCTAACCTCATTCATAATAGATGCTAATCTTTTCAGGGCTGACTGATGACAGCACTTCCTGCCCTTCACGGAATTAGAGCTGGGTTTTATCAAAGGACTCAAACTGCCTGCTAATTAGACTAATTCCCTTCATCATGAATTATTTATTTCCATTGGTAACCAATCACTGTGACATTAATGGGTTCTGCTCAACTTAGTTTCATACTAATATACACTATAAGTTAAATGTTTAAAAACTCCTGATACTTTACTCCAGGTCAAGTGCATCTTCACATAACTCTTGATGTTTCCAGTAAAGTTTTGGTTGTTAAAAACTAGAGAGAGTAGTACTAAGAAAAAAAGAAAAGAAAATGAAGAGTGATTTTTAAACTTTGAAATGAAGCTTTTTTTCCCCCCAAGTATAATGTAATATATACAAATATGTTTAGAATTAATATCGTATCTCTCTTCTGTGCTGAAAGGATTTCAAGGCATTTTGCAGAATTAAGCACATATTCTCACAGAATGCATAGTGCTTATTATTTCCAAAAGTTCACCTACTGAAAGAAGTTTTGGGGTTGTACTATCCAGATTAAGTGCTATATTTAGGCAGCAAGTATCAAATAGATGAAAAAAATAAAAAAAAAAAAAACAAATAAAAAGCCCTGAACAGACAGCAGCACTGCAGCAAGAATGCCAGCGCACAGTAGAGAATGGGTCATCGGTGAGATGGAAATGGGAAAAATACAAAATGTTATTCCAGGATGTCCTAGCAGCAGGATCCGAGCAGAACACCAGAGGTCATTTTTCATCTACTCAATACTTGCAAGGTTTCAGCACGAGAATTGATGGCTGGGTTTTGGCACTGCAGTTCAAAAATTACATAGACCACTGGGAGGAAATCCACAGGAGAGCAAGAAAAACATAGAGCAGTTTAGAAAACATGACCAATGGGAAAAAGCTAAAAATAATGGTAAGAAAAGAAAAGGGAATATGATGACATCTTCACTTACATAAATGGATGTTATAGTAAGCTGGTCATCACTTTTCTCCATTTCCACAAAAAACAAACAAACAACAACAAAGTCCCGAAGAACAAAGGAATAATTTGCAGCCATGAACATTTAGTTGACAAATCTGAGGAAAGGCTTCCCAATTGTAAGGAGAGAGACATAAGATCTACATAGAAGTGGGTAGAATTTCCATCCCTAAAAGGCCTAGATTTGAAAGGTAGTTGATTGTTACGGAAGGTTTAGGTGTGTGTGCACTCACCTTAGTCACAAAATGGGTTTCCAAACCAGAAAGGAACTTCACCTTAGTCACCATCCCACAAACTCCTCTATAAATAACTTGTTCAAAATTTTGACTCAAATGAGTCAATTCATTTGACTCAATAGTTTGGTGATCAAGCCTGGAAGATAAAACCTATCACTGTTTCTTTGGTATTTCTCTTGAACTTCTCATATTTCAACAAGATTCAAAGACTTTCTGCATGTCATCGAGTGGGGCTCAGGTATACATACTCATTAATAAATGGTACACATTCTCATTCATTTCATCAAGTCAGTCACACACTAGGTTTTATTCCAGCTTGATTATTTTGTCTGTGAAACACCAGAAAAAATGTACACAATGCATCAGAAGGATCAATATGAGGCTTGTTTTGGGTAATTTTTGTCCTGATGAATTGAGCTTAAAATAATAAATTGCAGAAGACAGCTGGAGAGAATTGCCTATATTCCTTAGCCTAATAAAGACTTGGACTACAGTATTTCAGACAAATGGTCTTTCATATGACAGCCATAGAAGAATGCATATCTTTCTAATCCATAGTGATAACACAGAAGTTAGATAAAAATAAATGGAGATGATATTCAATAAGCACATGTACATTTCTATCACAGTGAGATACTTTAGCTGTGAAAATAAAGGTGCTATTTTTCCACTGTTGAAATAATACAGAATCAATGAGAGGCAACTGTGAGCCTCAATGGCATCAAGGGGTTTCTGCTGACATTCACAAACCAAATGAGCAGAGCTCTGCTGGATTGAGATGTCACCACAAACCCCAAGATGGCATTACAGCCTTGTTTTTCCAAGTTGTGGTTTTTTTGCAATAAACACATCCAATTGGCTTTTTAATAAAGCAAGCTTTTTCATTTCTTTCCCTTTTCCCTCCTGATTTTTTTCTCAGGCATCTGCCCTGCTCTGCCTGCCTTCCTCCCTCTTCCCACTCTCCTCCTCCCTCACCTCAAACATCCTCTTCTTGCCTTTCACTCCAGTCTTACTTATCTTCTTTTTATCTGCTGGTTCTCTCATCTCCCAAATCAAACCATTTCTTGACTGGGTGACTTTGCTCAGTGTGTTAGTAGCGCTCCCTAATGTCATTTCAACAGCACAAACTGTGGAGAGACTAGACTATTAAACCAAGAGAAATGTCACTCATGTTCCATTTGTTCTTCATGTAAGATAAGAAACTTCAAGTAGCTCCAGACGAAGCAACATAAAATAGCTTTCATTTCAGAGCTAATAATACCTGACACTTGAACAGAAACTTCCATTCAAAGTTCTCACACCATTTTATAGCTTTTAATGAATTATGTCTTGCAAATGTATCCTGACAAACAGCCCATTCCCATTTCACAGACGGAGATAACTGAGGAAGAAAGAGAGGGGTAATTTGTTATTACAATGTCTCTCAGGGCCCTCTTGTTCATTGTTGTATTTAAAGAGTTTCTATCACTGGCTTCAAGCCAACAATAAGTAAATAACATCAAAGAGCACTCAAGATGTTCCAAGCCCTAGTTCTTTATTTTAATAATGAGAAATCCTTCCTCTTTATACAGCAAAGCATAGTCTCCTTGCAAGTTTCAGCCCAGGCATCTTTTGGAACATTTTATTTCCTAAGTCTAATTTGTAAGTTACTAGGGAAAGGGAGCTTTTAAGCCAGATTGCTTTACCATTATAAATTAAAGCCAGCCAATCCACTTTCCAACTCTAAATCTGTCTTTTTTTTTTTTGAGGAAGTTTGTAGGAGACCTTTTGGTTTTTTTTTTTTTTTAAAGTTCTCAAAACATATTCTGTTGTAAAACGAAATAAAAACCCAATGTTAACAAAAATTTATCTTTCAGTATCATGAACCTTCATTAAGATCACCTTCATTAAGATCAAAAAATAAGAATTCACAGGACAGAAATCCTTTATAAATACATTTTCAAAAGAATTCAGGTAAAATGGCATCCACGGTTTACTTGTACTAGCAATTAAATTTATGAGCATATGCAGTGTTATTCAAACTTTCCCTTGTTAGGAGCAAGGACACTAAAAAGTGCTATCAAGAACATACAGCAGAAGAGGGGTAGAGTAACAGGTTAGGCCATCAAGGCTTTTTTTTTTTTTTTTTTTTTAAACAACAAAGTTTGCACCACTTTCATTAAGGTGCAGATTCAACTTGAAACAGGATAAACATGCAGGATTTGTTAAGGAACAGGGAGGGAAGGGTTAAAACAGAATTGTTTGTTTACTACTATAGAAAATCTGTATAATTAAAATCATTTTTCAGAAAAAAAGAAAGAGTAAAGATACCCTGTTTCTGAATCTAAGCACAACACATTAGGAAGTTATTAAGAATCTTGTATGGATTTTATAATTTTTTTTTTTTTTTTTTTTTTTTTTTTTTAAATCCTGGTCACAGAAGAGTCGAGGAAGCACAGGAAGATAAGCCTGCATAGGTAGTCACATGGCATTGCATAGGACTGAGAATAATTGTGTGGGACGCTAGGGCAATGGAGCAGAACCAGACAGACAGGTTATTCTGGGAAGCAAAGAGAGCAGGAGAAAGTTAGCGCTGCGAGTCTGGGAAATCAGATGTGTGGGATAAAGAGGGACAAGAGAGCAGAAAAAAGTAATCAGCCAGGTTGAGCAGCCACTCATCCTGATGTGCTGCAGGGTAATGGAGGGGGATCACTGGACTGAAAACAAGGGGAGCTGCATTGGACCAGGCACTTCTGGCAGCTGAAGAACATAATTTGTTCCCTGGATTTTAACAGTATCATTATGCATGTGGCACATAAAACCACCTCATTTAAGAAGAGAATTTATCTCTCCTTGTTCATGGATGACACCTTGAAGGCAACGCTGACTGAATCACTCCTATATTATGACAATCTAAAAGCTGTTTTAAATTAAGCTGAAATAAAGTTCACTGCAGGTATCAGGTGCTATGCCACAATATGTATCATCTGATATATGATAATAAATTATCTATAAAAATAAAATCATTGTCTCTAGTATCACTTCATAAGCATACCGTCACATGAGCCTGTATCCGACCCAATTACCCCAATCCTAAATTCGGAGGTACTGGAAATGTAGCAGTACTTACAATGCTTATGTACTTCCCATCCATCTAAATGAATATCCCCCTTTGGATTCCTGTATAAAGCAACATCTCCATCTTCCAGACTAGATGAAGGAAAAGGAGATATTTGAAAGGGTGCATTTTTACTTTCCAACTTTTAACCTGCTTTCAAACAGGAATCAACATTGGTATTACATTTTTTTTCTCATAGTCTTTTTTCTCTGACCCATTATGTTACCTTCCACCAATCTTCCATGTTCTTGCTATTGGTGACAAATAAGGACAATCAGGATTTCCTGGTTAAGTGGCTGTTTCACAACAGGTTTATGCCACTCAGCATTGCTCCCAAAATTCTGTCAGGAAACTTGTTTACCCCTTTGGTAAAATTGCTCCTCCTCTTTGGAGCTGATGAGATAGGAATTATAGACACCTGCTAACTATAAAATCCAGCTGCTGCGTTTGAAATAAAAGAACAAGTCTGTGATTTGTTTCAAGCCACCTACATGCATGAAAAGCACCCCTGCAAATTCTGTCTGTGATGGATTCTTCTCAAAGCCTTGCTTTGGAATCAGCCTCGTTATTAAAATGAGCAATTAGACAGCTCCAACAAAACCAGCACCATTTCTGCTCCACATTTGCACATCTCCCATCAGAAGGAAGCCCACATCTCATTGGACTTTATCAGAAAAATCATGTTGGGCAATAGTAACAATAAAAGAGAGCCAGGATTTTTAAATACATATTCTAGTGTAGAGAACCCTGCCAGGGCCAACCACAATCTGGGTGGCAAACACCATTTCCAGAATTGTCTTCAGAGGAGTGACTATTTTGGACATTAATTAGCATAGCATTAAAGCTCACCAGTGTCCATAACACTTACTACTTAAGCCTGCTAATTTACAAGGATAAGGATTTTGAAAATATTAATTTTGGTGAGTGAAGAGATTTCTGCAATTAGCTGTGCCATCAATAGTTCCAAAGGCAGTATGAATGTTAGGCCCATAATGAGTATTTTGAACAAATATCCACGGGTAAATTAGCAAATGCAAATGAAAACATCTCTTTGAGTTCCTTAAACTTCCCAATTCCAGAAAACTAAAACCAGTAGAGATGTGTTTCTTTTCATAATATCTAACTATACAACTAGTACCATTTCAGGAGACACTGAGCCTGTGAGAGTTACTATTTTGGTAAGAAGGAGTCAAAAAAAACAAAAAACAAAAAACAAAAAAAAAAACCCCAAAAAACCCAAAAAACCTCACCCCAACCCAAACAGTAAAACTTTGATATTTATGCATGAGAAGATTTTTGAACCACTCAGTGAGTCATTTTATTGAGCAATTAACTTTCCTTTTTATGTAGATATTTCTTATTCGTCTGCCACCTTTTTAATAGTCCTTTGCATAAATTGGTAAAATGATTTCTCATTGCCTCAGAAACAACAGCTGCATTGTGAACTCCTGAATTGGCATGCCTTTGGAATCTATTATAATAATTCAGAAACCGCTGCCGTTGCTGTCAAGCTTTCATTCACGGGAGTGCCTCAAACACGCCAGCCTCGCTCCCGCTCCCCTCCTGTTGCTCATCGCAGTTAGACGGTCCGGCCATTCCGGCCATTTCCCGGGCCCCCCCAGCTCCCTCGGGCCCCGCCAGGCGCAGCCCTCCCTCTGCCAAGCTCTTGACACGGATCCTTCTCCCTTGCCCCTCCGCAGGTCTGGCTTTCAGGAGCCTTCTCAGAGGAATTAGACACAAATGACTTGTCTTGACTTTCAAAGGCCTTTGTGGCCTACCCGCTCTGCACTGACCCTCTCAAGTTCGATATCACAAGGTCAGCTCTCGCTTCCAATTAGCCTGTGAGGCAGGAGCCTTGCTCTGAGCGCGGCGCTTTCAAACAAGTCCACTCCTGCTCCTTCCTCTGTTGCCCCTCGCTTTGGGCAAGGAACTGCCTGCGAGTATCTGCAAAGCTTTCACATTCCTGCTTTTTAAAGCGCTCCTCAAAACTTCACTTGGCCTTCAGAAACCTCAGCATGGGGCAGGCATTTCATGTGAAAAGGCAACGCTAAGCGAGGCACTGTGGGCTTCCTAGGGATCTCCCCTGGTGTGTACCTGACATACAGCTGTGGCTGATAACTACAGATCCCATGTCAAGCAAAGATGCAAAAAAGAAAGTGAACGAGAGCAACAGTAATTATGAATCCACACGACCTTGGTTCCTACATCTCTGACTTGGCCACTTGGCCATTTCTCAATCAGCTAGAAATTGCTACTGGATAAATTAATCCCGCTCCATCACCTACAGCTTCAAGATGGAACAGTCTCATTTCAGATATATTTGTGAAATGTGTCAAAATACAATTTAGCTAAGTTTTGGCACATTTGAACAAATTCAGCAAAAAAGCTTCTTTTCTTGATAAATTTCAAAGTTCTGCCCCAGCTAGAAATATTTAGATTCTAAGAGAAACAGTAACCAGTGTGTTTTCACTTGAGCAGATTCACCCAACTTACCTCAGCATTTCTGGTGAAAATAGAACCGTCTTAGTTGCAGTTTTCTCAAAATTTCAGACCAGGGTACACAGGCAGGAAAATTTCATTCCGATAAAGACAACAAGTAGTTGAAATTCTATTAAGTATTTAAACTCATTCACATGAATAACTGAAAACAGGCCTTTCAATGAGAAGTTTAAGGCAAACTGATAGATGATGCTCCTAACTCATTATAAACATAGTGGTTTGTTATAAAGATAATTGTGGGTTGTTCAAGTGGAGGATAGAGATGTGTGGGAAGTAGTAGAACGGAGGTAGCCAAGTGAGTAGGGTGTATGTGAGTAGCTGAATGGCTTAACTGTTAATTTTCTTGGGTTTTATTATTTACATTAATATGCAGAGAAGTGAGATCAAACTCCAGGAACTTTTCAGAGCAGGGAGAAATCGTGTGCACACTCCAATACAAAATAGAGAAGTGCTATGTTCTAGATTAGGTAATTTTACTTGAAAATAGCAGCTTGTTCACAGAGGGGGCCCTGCTGAGTTTCACAACCCAGGAATGTAGCTTTTATGAAGCAAATTATTCTTCAAAAAATGAGTAACAATGCCATTTGCTTCATACCACTGACATAATATTTAGCTCTGTCATTTAAATATAATTGCTCTATTTTTACAATGTTAGTGCTATTGATAAATGCAGATTATAAGGAGTAAGTAAAGTCTCTTCTAGTGATAAAGTGATTGTTTATTACAAAAGTAAGAAAGCTGACATTCATCCTACATTTTAGATTCAAAAAAGCAAATATTACCATTAATATGGTAGCTGAGTTAGGGTAATGCTTCAATGTTTTTGTGGTCTAGAATCTTTAATACTCCAGTGTAATCTACTCCAGTCATACTTGACAGAGAATAAAGATGGGTTTTCAAGGATCACAGCTTTCAAGTTGTGTGGAAATGCCCATTTCCTGTCTTGAGAGTAATCACAGAGCCCGAAAAAGACAATGATATTCTGAGTGGTATTTAGAAAATGAATCTAGGACAAAGTGCATGTTTCTGCCAAAAAACAGTTTTCATGGGTAAATTCACCGCGTACCCAGAAATCCCACAGTGCTAGTGAAATTGCCATCTTTAGTGGGCATTTCATCCCTCTGGCAATCACAACTGCTGCCTTTTGCAGGAACTTGAAGCCATCACTTAGAAACAGCTTGTCTTTTTCCAGTGAATAAAAGTATTTATACTGTTCTAAGAAGCTGCAGCCTCCATTTCCCCCAAAACCCTCTTTCCTGAGCAATGTGGCAACATATGTATGCGTATATTTGTATACACATGTGTGTGTATATACATACATATACACACACACACACTGTTTTCTTAACAGATGTCAAATGCAATTATTTGGACTCCATTGCCTACACATCCTGTCCTCTGTGGTGAAATCTTTCCCACGCCAACCTGAAATGATGGCCTTTAAACTACAGCCTTAACCTCCAAGTTCAAACAGTCCTTCCAGATGGTCCACGAGCAAGAACCTGCCTTTATGACACCACTGTCAACAACATATTGATGATGTTTATTTCAGTACTGAGGGCAAAGATGAGATCTGGCAGCAGAATAGTCTGCAGCAAGAGCCAAAGACGTGCAAATGCTTTTCTTTTTCCTAAACATGCAATGCTCTCCTGAATTTTATCTTCTCTCTTTCTTCCTGTGCTCATGAGGGCTCTCTTACTGCCTTCTGAGGCGGGTTACGCATTCTGGCACTGAGATATAGCTTGGGTCTTAAAGGTGAGAAACTGAGAAATCCTGCTGATACACGTCTGCTTTTCTTGTTGGAAAGCTTTTAGAAATAAATATTACACGCTTTTTGGATGCTTTTTTGACTTTTGGTTTTTGAGTCTTGCAATTCGAGCTTATTCAAAAAAATCTTTTCAAGCTTTTCTCGGCAGCCATGGAAGCTGCAAAATAACAAGAGAGGGAGAGAATGATTGAGAGCAGGAGAGAAGAGAAAATAAAAGAAAAAATAAAAGAGAAAACAAATAAAGAATGGGGGAAAAAAAAGGAAAAGAGCAAAAGCTAAAATTTCCAAGCAACCCCTTGTTTCTAGGGATTAACACTTTAAGGAGAACCTAGGTAACAAATACACAAATCTCAGTATCACAAAATCCAGTAAAGCTAGTATTGATAATCTTCATTCATCTAGACATGTTCATAGAACAACGTAAGAACCATGCTGGTCCCCTGCTGAGCAGAATGTAGATTTTGCTACTTGGCACCTTTTGGCACTAAACAGAAATAAAACTGAGCATATCTGAGAGAAATCTTGTTAACCTAAGAATCTGTTTCCCAAATGCTTTGTGTAGCTGAGCTGCATTATATTTAGCAACACTTAAGCAATTCAGCTTTTGCTTAAAAGTCTTTTAATGTTTAGAATTTTAGCATACAGTCTAAAAGAATTCTAAATAATACAATCCTGGGGGAGGGAGAAATCACATTAACACAAGAAAAAAGTGAGCTTGGTCAAATAGCTTTACCTTCTCAATGGCAGTCTGGCTGGCTCCAAGGCCCTCAGATACAGTCAATAGCTGTGCAGTTCATTGGGTCTGGAAACTTGCTCTTTCTTTAGAGCTCACAGAGTCAGGATGGATTTCTGGCTGCTCTTCCTCTCTCAGTAAGCCATTTCAAGACTTCATTTTGATGTCACAGAACTTTATGTTAAGGGAAAAATATGTCTTAGTCAGATGATTTTATTTTGACAATTTAGAAATGAAATTGTTTAGGTTTCTTTTTTGAAAAAAAGTAACACTTGCAAAAGCTCAAATGTCAATATTTCATTTTGCTCAGCAAAACATTTCCTTCAGTCTGGAAATGTACTAAAACACATGTGAAAGTATATACGTAAAAATGCATGTGCATCTACATATATAGGAAAGTCAGTTACAGCCTTTGCCAAAGTCCTATCTAAACACCACAGGAGAACTGAGGACCCCTTAGTTTTAAAATGCGAGCCCCAAAATAGAAGTGTGAGGAGACACAATGCTATAAATCAGCTCAGGGAGCCCACCAGAAACTTGATTTTGTTCTTAGTTGTTTGCTAAAGTGAAGATTTAGAAGCTATGTTGACAATGTCCATTTTAAAACAAGATTGCTTCAGTAGTTCTAAAAACCCTTCTCCTGTTGTGTGTTGTAAAGTAAAAATCAATCATATTTATCCAACACTATCTGCCTATTTTGTGTTCATAAGATAGTGGTGCAATGCTACCCATCGGAGATTAAAATCTAGTCATAAATACTACATGACTCTACTATTCAGGCCAACCCACAACGCAGTCAAGCATGTGCCCAGCTGGATATAAATATACACAGCATGTAGTATAAGGAAAGACATTGAAATAGATAGCTCTAAAAATTAATATGAGTTCAACGTGAGATTAAAAAAATAAATTTTAAAGGATAATTCAAAATGGCATTTTAGAGAGTGGTTAATCTTGGAGGAGCTGAGGAAGGTTGATGCTCATTAAAATTAGTCTTTTTTTTTTTTTTTTTTTTTTTTAAGGGGA
>JAVCKT010024814.1:2660-38431 GCA_032273925.1 Rhynchotus rufescens | reverse complement strand
CACTGCTGCAGGGCGGCCCTACTGTGAGCCATGCACTGCTGCAGGGGCTTGCAGCTCTGCTGTGCACCATGCACTGCGGCAGGGTGGCCCCACTGTGCACCATGCACTGCTGCAGGGCTTGCAGCTCTGCTGTGCACCATGCACTGCTGCAGGGCGGCCCTACTGTGAGCCATGCACTGCTGCAGGGGCTTGCAGCTCTGCTGTGCACCATGCACTGCTGCAGGGCTTGCAGAGCTGCAGTCGCCCCGCCAGGAACGCTCTCCCACCTCGGGCAGGAGGAGAGGCTCGGCAAGGCAATGCAAGGCAAGGCCAGGCAAGGCGAGCACTCCTGTGGGAAGACGGCACTCCTGGAGGGAATGCAGCATGCATGAATGCTCTGCTGTGCCTGCTCGGTGCTGCTCCTCTTTCACAGGGGGCATCTGGGAGCCTGAAATGATTAAATGGTTTGTTCAAACTACTGGGCAGCACCAGGAGTGGAACTCAGATCTGCAGGGCTTTAACCACAAAAGTAATCCATCCGTTCGCGGGAGGCTTGTGCCATCCTATTGCTTTTAGCATATGTTCTTACATGATTCTGGGGGTTCCTTCAGCCTCTATAATGATCAGCAGTCAGGAAGATGTGGAGGAAGGACTGAAATCAGTTTGGCGATCAGATTCTCAATGTGTTTGCAAGACTGTAAAGTGGGGCCACCATCCAGATCCTCTGGGTGCTAGACCTTTTCTTTCCCCAATGAGCGAGTAAACTAGGGCACAGAGTAGCCCAGTTGGATTGCACAGGAGAACATCCACCAGAGCTACACGCTCGCTGCCGCTCACCATCCGCAGGAGAGGAGGTTGCACTGGGAGAGTGGTGCTGACCTAAAGATATTTGTCTGGTTGTTTGGTCTTTCCCTACCGGCTTTCCCCTTCAGCTGAAAGAAAGGAGACAACTTACCCTGCACTAACAGAAAACAGAAGGGAGGGATGAAGGGAAAAAAAAAACAGGAGAAAAATAATTGATAATCAAATATAACAAATGAAAAAAGGGGCTGGGGTGAGGGAAGATGTTTATACTGTACGAATGAAAGTGTCCAAGGAGTCTACAGGGTGTGTAGAGGTGCAGGCCCTGATGGAGACTTGACTGGCAAGGGAAATGATGGGGCCTCCTGTCAGGCTTTCCTGTGCCGGGGCTGTGTGTGGCCACCCTGAGCAAGGCCCGTGAGGACAGTGGGGAGCAGGTCCTGCAGCTCAAGGTGGGACCTACCTTCCTCCAGGTGGGACCGCTCCCCCTGCTCCTCATCAGTGTTACTTGCTCTTAGCTTCATGGCCTCTGGTTTTCCTGGCCTTTCCAGCAGCTACGGTCTGCGAAGAGAGAGACCAGAGCTTGGTCTGAAAACTTCATGGGCCTGACCTACTGCAAAGCTGTTTCTGTAGCAGTTTTCTAGGAAAGATTTATTCTACACTTGACATTTTTTGGCAGCTGAGTTTCTGTCAGGAAGAGGCTGAAGGAAGGCAGCCAAGGAGACCGCAGCCTTTCCTTCCCCATTGGCACTTGTTCTGGTGCTGCTGCCTCTGGTGCTGCTCTGCTAGAGCACCACGTCAGGGGCTGCTTCCTTGGCTGCTCCTGCTTTCAGACAACGCCTGGGCAAGGGAATGCAAAAACAGAAGACCAAAACGTTATTAGGTGTGTTAGAGTTTGCAGAAACGGGGGTCTGCACAATCTGAAAACAACTACAGATTGGGTAGTCCATTTGGGTTTTGACATCAAGACCCATTTAAATCATCCCACAGAAAAATGATGTCTGCAAGGGAAGACCTGTGTCTCGAACAAGAAGAAAAAATACCATGTGTGCCCCCTTCCCTGCTCCGCCCTCTGTCAGTAAAACGTACAGGCACAACCAGGAAGATTTTCCTTTGGCTCGGAGGGTGCACAAAGCATTCAAGATCAGAAAGCTTTCTTAATGCTGAATTTGAAGTTTGGTTGGGTGGTAAATTAAGAGAGAATTGCCGCCTAAAGAAAAGCGGGCAAAGAAACCAGCATTTGTCTCATGTGTTGGTCTTTACAACTCATGAGTTCAACACTAATGAGTTATGGGTTGGCCCATGAAAACATAATGTGTAAATTAGGAATTTAATGATGTGTAAGATTAAAAGCTGTGCGGGGTTGCATTTATTTAAGGCTGCCATCTTGTGTTCAAAGAGGAATTACTTTATCAGACAATATCCCTTTCACTAGGTTTAAATTGATTCCGCTATGCATGTTATGGAGGGCACTCAAGTGCCCGAGACTGCCAGCTGACAATATTTCCTACTAAATGCCCTTTTTGTAGCGCTGCTTGCTGCTTCATAGCAGCAGTCATACAGTGCAGGTCATAACGACTTCAACTTTCAGAAATAAGTAAGTGTGCATTTCCTTCCCTACACTCCTCCCCACGTGTTTACTTGTAGGAAAGTCAAGATCCAAGACAAGGCACATAAAAATTGAGCTCCTCACTGCAGCTAGGTCTTCCTCAGCCATCCAAAACCTCTTTCCTTTCAAAAAGAAGCTAAAGATTGACCCATAAGGAGGACCTTTACCTCTCCAATCCATTGCAGTGCGTGTAGCTAATTTCTAGCTACTTGCAGGATGGCACCATGGCAGGATCCTGCAGAGCAGGAGCCCTAGTTCTCAAGCCGTGCTCTGCTGACGCATGTAATGGACATGAGCTCTTTTAGGAGCTTGACACGGAGCCAGGCTTGCAGGCAAGCGCTTCCTGGGATGGCCAGGGGACACTGCGTGGGACCGGCCCCATCTGGTTTGTAAGCCCTTGCCAGTGCAGTTTCAAGTTGTCTAACTCCTTCCTGATGCCGGAGAGGATCAGGAGGACGGCTGGGTGTCCTGTTCCTCTGAAGAGGCGTGACAGAGCACCACCGTGAGCACCAAGGTACAGGTCAGCTAAGGCATTCAGGCATTCAGGTGTGCTGAGAGCTTCATGTCCTCCACTTAGCTACTTCCTAAGCTTGTGGGACAGGTCCCACCCATCACCCATTGGTGAGAGCAACGGGAAAACGTGTTTCCAGAGCCCCACCCTGCCTCATTTGGGCAGATTTAAATGCCTCTCCTAGTGAAGCAGCCTCATCATCGAGCTATTGCCTATCCTCATCAGAGCTCATCACCATTTTGCAGACTAATTAAGCATTAGCGCTAAGCGGGTTGCAAAGTGTGTGGTCTTGTAACTCCCTGAGCTCCAGTACATTCAGATGCCAGTCCTTGCCCCAAGGAAGTGTTAAGGGAAGCAGCCGTGTGAGGACAGCCTAATCACACATGAGTTCAGTGCTGCCAGGGGTTTGAGGGAAGTGTTCCCCCTGCGCTCCAGTGTCCTGGGTTAATGGTTACTGGAGAGAGGAAGTGGAGTGGTTAACAGTGAAGTAAGGATGTGAAGCGGAGCCTCCAGAGAGGCTTCTGCCTCCCCTCTGGAGTTGGGTGGCTGGCTGCCTATGAGGGATGTGGTTTAGGTCTTGCCCTTTTATTAGCATTTCCTTCCGGAGAGCAGAAGGGGCTTCATATTTAGTATTCCAGTTTCTGTGAATGCCTTTTTCACGGCACACGTGTTCAAAGCTGGGTACAGATAGGGCAAGTTTGGACCTATCTGTGTTTGCAGCTGGCCAGGATGAGCGAGCTCCGGTCTGAAGCTGTCTCTGTGTTTGCGTGTCATTCTTGTCTGGTGGACTTTATTCCTTGCTGCATACTTATAAGACTCACTATTTTTAACAGTAGACTAGTATAGCTTCTCATAACTTGCTTGCCTCTTTAAATGAGGTTGAGACTACACCATCCTATCTGTTTATACAGTGCTTAGCATAGACATGCTCGGAGCCTCAGGGGCAAGTTCAGCAAAAATGTTATTAAGAAGGATATTTGTAAACATGCTAACTGGACATAGTTTTTGTTCCTGTTTTAGCCTTGTTTCTTAAGGACACAGTAAGTTACGCAAACATAGTGCTTATCTATTAATATAAGCCCAAGTATGAGCTTCTGAGCACCACTGACCAGTGTGGAAACAAACTGAGGAGCGGGCAGTTGTTCCTCTACCTTCTATGACAGCAGAGATGGAGAAGGACACCTATTAGTGTCCCCACCAAAGAAAAGCCGGGGAGATGTTAGAGCTGCTGTCTGACAGGAGCCAAACACGTGTATTTCTGGTTGAGTCACGCTGTGTGCTGTCTCTTGCCAAGCTGACAGGCTAAAAAGTGGTGGGATGGAGAGTATGGACTTGGTGGGTGTCACGCAGGGCAGGAAGACAGTGCAGCAGAACTGAGAAGATGGCCTAGTTTGGGGGTCTGTGGGTTGTGGAAGAGACCTGAACACGTAACAGCGGAAGGCTCTGGGCTTGGGAAGGATTTGGGATATTGCCCTGAAAGTGTCATAGGGAGATAAAGATGTGATGAGGAACTTTGGAGGTGGAAGACTCAAGCTTGCAAGGTTTCATTAGTTCTGCTTACAGAGCAGCTCCTAATATGCGACTGGTGCATTAATGTGTAGTTTTAGGTGTTGGGAAATAATCTTTTTTTAAAAAGGTTCATTGTTCTGTCTGTAATCGAGTAACTGTTGCTTTATAGAACATCTTATAAAAGAGAGAGTTACTCCAAAAAGTTCAAGGTAATATTTATTTATTGTCCACAACATAGGGGTCTGAGCCGCTGATGCAGAAGGCGCCATGCAGATATTGCTGCTGTTTAAGTAAATGCAGAAGTGCTGGTGGAGGAGGCAGGGAGGCAACCTTTTCCCTCGAGGGCTTTATACAAAATAAGGATTTGGTGGTAAAGCAAACATACTTAAATGATGCCCACAGGGAAAATCTTGGTTTTGGCCAGGAGGAGCTGGCTTCAGTACTTGCTATATATAAAAACTGGAGTCAACCAAAACATTCCTCAGGGTTTGCTTCTGCCAGTTCCTCACATATCCAGGGGAAACTCAGCAAGCACTGAAAAACGGCTCATTACGGAGGTCATTCCCGTGCAAGAATAGCCCGAAACGCCGTTCCGAAGTGGAACGCCGGAATGCCTTGCCAGTGCAGTCGCTGGCATGGCCGCTCAGGCAGGGCCCACGGCCGCTGCTCTGCTGCCTATTTTTAAGAGGATGCAACTATTTATCATGTTTCTGGCGGCGATTTTTATAGCTGAGGTCCGTGAGCCCCAGGCAATTTGTGTGGGATCGGGGTGTCTCTGAGGATCGCCGGGGCTCTCGAGCCCCACAGACTGCCCCACGGCTTTCCCGGCAAGCCCGGGGCGAGCTCGCGTGCTGCTGCGGTGGTGCCCAGCGCCCCGCCGCGCTCCGGCCATGGAGCCCGGGCCGTGGCAGCCCTTCCCTCCCCCACTGCCACCTCCGTCGTGTTTCACTGTGAACACTGAAGATATTTGGGCCAGGGGCGAGACGAACAGGAAGGCGGCGCGTGCCGTTTCAGATGCCAGGGCGCCGGGGGCCGCGGCCGACGCCGTCCCCGCCGCTCGCTGCCCCTCACGGGGAGCTGCCCTGCTCGCAGGAGGCCGGGTTCGGCCCGCTCGGCGCTTTGGGCCTCGCTCTCAGGACGCAGCCAGCCCGAGGTGCGTGGGCCGCGCAGCGCGTAGGCTGCTCTCTTGCCCGCTCCCCACCGCGACGGCTTTTCAGCAGCTGTAGCGTTGCTGCTGTTTGTTAGAAATGTGAGGAAGAAGCAAAACCAACTTTTTTTTTTTTTCCCCCTCTGCCACGACAGACTGAAATAAAGCCTTTAGCAAGCGTGAACACTAGAGCCTTATTTGTTATGTATTGTAAGGCCAGACTCCGATGCCTTTAAATCTGTTCCATTATTCCACAAAATAATCTGCATTGTTCATGGTGGAAAGTGAACGGAACACATATGAAAATCTGGTTCGTATCTACCACGGAGAAACAAAGTGTGTATTTATTTTTAGAAGTCTCTCCCCTCCCCCAAAATGTCATGGTGGTGGAGAAGGCCATAAATTTCTCAGCTGCTTTAAAAAATCAAGTATAAGAACATTTTTTATTCTACTTCGTTACACTTGCAGACTCTGACCACAGCACTCCGAACGCAACAGAAACCGCTGATGACAGGACCTCCTTTGGTGTTACAAGCCATGGAGAACTCATCCTTGCCCCAGTCCTGCTCTCACCACATCGTTTTCATGTGTGGATATTAATTTATGTGTTCGCTAGAATACAAACGCTCTCCTGTCTCTATAAGTTATAGAAGCAATCATCCAAGGAAGCATCAGAAACTCCTAAAGTCAATTCTGGTGTCATAATTTCATACTCTAACCTGAGATGCCAAATCATGGCCCTTTATAGATGAGAAGCGGGTGTATGAAAGCACTCCCTTTTCAGAATTGCAGACTTTATTTCTCCATAAAACATATTTATGTTGGGAAATAATAAGTGGCTAACATGGCAGTGCAAAGGAGGGATCCGTGTCCCCAGGGACAGCTTTGGGAGCCTGCACGGATTCCAGGGAAAAGGGAGAACCTGGAGTGCTCTCGGGCAGGGGCTGCTCTTTCTTGCTCTGCATCCCATGCACGTAGCAGAGTGAGGCTCCGAGGATCAGCCACGGTCTCTGATACCAAGACATTAATAAATAAACAACAGCAACAGCAGTAATAACGTTGAGTAACCCTCTTAGCCTAGCCTGTAATGTTATGAGCAAGCTCAGGAGGGAGGGTTCATCCAGGCCCTCTCAGTCACATAAATCAGCCAGCCTGGCAGGAGGTTTCTGACGTATGCAAAAAAACCCATTTATTAAGTGCTTTGGGTTCTTGATTTTGCAGCAGTTGTCCCTTGGCTAAACTTGACCATTTCTTGGGCTGCTTCATCCTCTCTTCTCAGCTAATTTTACACCACGCACTTTGGCACCTTGACTTATGATACCTTTCAGTATTTTCCTCCCCAAGGTAATACAAAAATCCTCTAGAAAGGAAGTCATAGAGCAGTAAATACTACCTGGGATAACATTTCAGTAAGAAGAGCTTTTTTATGAACCACCTAAAACTATGTCTAATGCAATCGTGGACAACCTTTTCCCGTATTTGATTTGTGTAGCTGGGAATGCAATTTTTTTTTTGTAAAGAAGCAAGGGAAATGTTGCCTGGGATCTTTTTTTTTTCTGTGTTTCATTCCTTTTACTTACCCTCTGCACTGAGCTCCTGAAGATCATCATCTATGACCATGCTTCATCTTCGGATATTTATGGAGTCAGTTAGGATACTGGCCACAGTTGGTGGCACCTTGTAGTCATTAGTGTTTTGTCTAGCTCCCAAGATAGCTCACACTTTACCCAGGGCACATCTGAGTCCTGCCAGCCTACGGTGCTTGTGACTGACTTGCATTCCCAAACTTAGAGCAGGACCCTTCTAAATCTGTGTCCCTACTGGAAACCACAGTGCTGCTTCAGTCCCAGCATCCCTAACAACTGCTCTTACAGGACTCACTACAATACTCATGAGAGCCAAATCATTTTGGATGGTAAAATATTACCCCACTTAAAGAACCTGGCTTAATTACATAGTGCATTTGTGGAATAAACAGGGGATGGAACATAGGAGTAAAGAATCTTTTATGTAAGGCAAATTCCCAAGCAACCAGTTAATAGGAGAACATCCTGGATGTTAAGTGGATTAGACACATCAATAGAATCTACATAAGTGATGCCAAATTTAGTAACAGCAAAGGCGAAAACAGTTTTATTTTAAGCCAGACTCTGCTAAGCTGTGGCACCAGGTCTATTTGGGGTTATGTTTCTTTGTAGCGTGGAGGATATTAGGTGCGTACGAAGAGTTAACTGAAGCAAATGGGATTGAAATTTCTGCAAAAAGAATGATGTACTGTACTGTACCTATGCATTTTATAGCACTAGGTGAGCAGTTTAATGTCTCAGCCAATATCAAATAGTTCATTTGCAAATCTTAGTGTACTGGGCTCCCTAGTGGTTTGCGTAATAAAATGGGATGGTTAAAGGGCATGTCCTTGCATTAACTATTCCTTCTAAATTTGAAGGGCCCAGCCGTTATGTAAATATTTACTATAATTAACTGCTGGAGTTCACTTGTTGTCCTAGTTTGCAGGAGTTGTCTGAAGTTACTGTTGGTCAGAGACAGTGAGGCGCTGTCTGTAAATAGTCCCTTTCTCCGTGACCGAGCCGGGTGGAAGAGGAGCCTTGAGCAGCTCTGCCTTGCCCTGCTCATCGCACGCGCCCGTGACAGTCGCAGCCACCCTCGTTTAGTTGCCTTCCGCTCCTGGCCATCCATAGGCAATTCGATTGGATGTGGATTATCCGATTATCCCCAGCTTCATGGCTGGGCCTGACCACCTCTTCGTGGGCCATCCCACACTTACAGATAGAAACAGGAGAGAGAGGGAAGTCTAAGAAGCAGCGGATGCAGCTGGGGTTGCCACACGTACCTCTGCATGCCAAAGCACCCCATTCCCCCATTCTCCCCCTGCCTGTGCTTTCCATTCCCCTAGTCTCCCTTAAAGCCTCGTGGGACATGTCTGGATGCTGCGCTGGATTAGCATGGAAGTGCAGGCTGCTGGAGCTGCCTCCGGATCTGTGCCCGTGACGAGGAGGAGGAGGAGGCTTTAATAATTAACGCTGTGAGGCAGCCTTGGAGCACACGGGCATGGCGAGGGGGACGGCGCCGCGCGGGAGTGCTGCCACAGCCTGCTCCCGCTGGGAGGAAAACCGCCACCAGCGACGCCTGTGCGGGGCCATGGGGGTGACGGCTCCACGTCCCTCGCCTACCCTCTGCCACAGGGGCCCGGTCCGACTCCCTTCATCCGCTAAGAGAAGAGATCCAGCCTCGAGCAGCGTTTTGAGGCCTGCGTTGCCTCGCACTCTTTAGTGCAAACGTGGGGCTTGGCAGCACCAGCTGGGGTAGACTACATGGTCCTGAAGCATTTCATAGCTTTGGTAGTCTCCAGTTCCTTGCCTCTTTCCCCCTTCCTTTGCTCTCCCCTCTCCTCTTTCCTCTTTCCTTTCCTCTTTCTCCCTCCCCGCCTTTTCTTTCAATCTCAGTCCTTATTAAAGCTTCTAGCATTTCGTCTCCAGCACATCGAGAGCACCTTTAGCAGTCCTGGCATGAAGCTGAAGCGCGGGGACATTGAATCGTCTGCCTAAAGGATCCTGGCTGCTGTGACCCCTGCATGTCTGATGACGAGGCTGCGGAGGGAGCCGCAGTTTTATGACATTAAATATTAACAGCTGGATATTAATAATGAAGGCTGACAGCTTCTTTCCCGGTTCCTGAAGTTGTTTCTCCTCCAGCTGCATGCCCGGCAGGACCTGTGTTTCCTTCACTGCCTGAGCGTTATGGCCAGGCCCCGCTGCTCTCCCAGGGTCGGGGAAGGTAAGGAAAGGAGCCTGCGGTGTCACCGCCGGGAACAGGAGTCACGGCCTCCCGCCCGCGCCCTGCGCAGCCCGGCCTCGCCTTGCTGCCCGAGGGCCTTGTCAGAGCACGCTAATTGGAAAGCAATTTCCAGGTAAAGGCAGGGAAAATGTAGGAGACTGATAAGAGAAAGGGGCAAAAAGTAGCATCAGGAGCCTTAGCAGCCGCTCTTCCTGCATTGCTTCAAGACAGAGGAGAACAAGCTATTCTAACATGTCTGTGCTTTATTGCCTGGGCAAATAATGCCTGGCCGAAGAATCTTCATACTGCTGCCTCCAAAATTCCATTTTTCTCTCGTTGCTTCTCGTTGCCCAGGACAGCCGACACGCTACTTCAGTCTGCAGCTGTATCGGTCTTGCACCTAGGACAATTTTCAGGAGACGCTCACGCACAAGGCAGGACATTCCCTCCCACCGGCAGCATCACGGCAGCTGAATGTCAGGTCTGCAGCGTAGATCAGGTGGCTGGGAGACAGAGGAACACAAGTCCCTTCTTGAACTCGTGACCCTCCAGACCTGCTTTGCAATGTGGTAAATGTTGCTGAAAAGCCACCTCAGAAGAATTTGAACGGGGCTTTATTTGAATAAAGAAATGCAGCACAGAACACACAATAGTCACTAATAAATCACAGGTTGTTTTTATTTTGTTATTGCAACTCTGCCTTATTCTTTTTTTCATATTATTTTTTTCTCTAAATTACATTTTCCCGGTTGTGCACTTTCGTTCTTTTTACTACGTGACAAATGGAGTTGCTGTTTATCATTTATTCTTTGGCTTTAATGCTGCGCAAGCTAGATCAATTCAGCTTTTGATAAATAAGTCTGCTTTTTGAGGAAATTACCCACTTGGATCAGTACTCTTTTCTTCTTCTTTCTCTGCAAAAGCTGACCTCTAACCCTGTCTGCTCTACAGTGAAATCCCATTTATTCCGACTACCTTTAAACTCAGTCTTCGTCAAATCTAGACTTCGTCCTCTACTCTGACCCCTGTATCAAATAGCACCCTCTTACCTTTTTATGGAAATAGCTTATAATGTTCCCCATGCATGTACCTAAACAAAGCAAGTCAAAGCTCTGGGTTGGCAGTGTGTAACTTGAAGTAAAACTCAGATTTATTTTGAGCAAAAGTGCCCTTAAGGAGGACGGCTGAAAAGACGCATAGGGAGAAAGTTTGGGCCATGTGGGGCAGACCTGGGCTGTGAGGTGAGATGCGGGGCGTGAAGCAGGATCTTGGAGAAACGCAGTGATGCACTCTGCTCTGTAGCACTTTTTAAAACCCTGTTTTCTCTGCTAAGATTGGCCCACAGTTCAGTATTTTCCTGGATTTGAATATAAGCGCATTCCCTGTTTTATTTGACCCAGTGGTAAACATGCCTTTTGTGCCCTTGTGGGAGAGGGCAAAGCATTTTATCCGTGTACTTGTTGCCCGTATTTCCATCTTCAGCAGTAGCAGGAAGAGAAATGAGAAATAAGGGAAGGATTTGTGCTCTATGAGACTTTCTGTCCAACTCGGGAAGCCTCCTGATGTGAGCTGAGCTGAGCTGCCTGGGCAGAGCTGGAGAAAGGCTGATCTGTCATCTTCTCCTACCAAGGGGAGGACAATATCCAGCCCTGATGAGCCTGTTCCAGGGGTGCTTGGTCACAGCCCCAGAAACTATGGGAGGGAGGAGGAGAGAGGGTCCTAGGAGGACACACAGCAGTCCTTGTGAGAGAACAAGGGGAAGGGGACAGGGAGCTCAATCCCTCCCCACCTGCAATGGCTTCGTTATGGAAGAACCCCACAGGCTCCACTGCTCTTAGGGAAGAAAAGTGTCAGGGATGAGAGGCACCGGGACAAAAGCAGTATTTAAATTTAGACAGAAACAGAGTGTTTCTGTAAAGTAAGAGCTCTGGGTGAACCAGTGTCAAGTCAGGGAAGCTCACGGAAAGCAAAGTATCACAGAAGTTTTTCGCAGCCCCATGTCCCTGAAAGTTTCTTCTGCCCGGATTCAAGATGAGCGGCAGCCACTTGAGGTGCCTGTAGGTGCCTTGACACGCGGGGACTGCAGGGATTCAGGCACCACGTTGCAAGGGTGAGGGTTGGAGGCGGAGGATGTGTGTGCTGGAGCTCACGTGCCGGGGATGCAGGGCTCGTGCGCAGGGACGTGGCTGCGCTGGGTTTCTGCTCGGCAAGCTGTTCTGCTGGCTGGAGGTTAGGAATGAGCGGCGAGGGGAAGCAAGACATGTTTAATTGCCTGTAACTAATCAGGCATGTACACTCATCCTTCCCCTCCATGTTCTCCTGAAAAAGGACCTGCTCCCACTTTCCCCTGATGCCTGCGGAGCCAGCGGCCAGCCAGCTTAGAAGGACGTAGGCACCACGGAGCACGGAGCACCAGCAGCCTCATGTCCAGACGAGGTGCTGGAGGGCTAGGACACACACCATCAGGATGGTCATAATGCCCATTCCTGCTCAGTAAAACAGCCTGTTAAACATTAGTAGCATCTATGACAAACACCAGGAATCATTAGAAAAGGGAGAATTTAGATCTGTTTATCACAAAATCGTATAGCGTTGCTAGGGACATAGCTCTTCATTTGCAGAGACCCTGAGGTGGGAAAAGGATGCAGGATGAAGGAATATTTATTCCTAGCAAGAGTTTAAAATGGTGTGCAATGAGTTCCTTCATATGTAATATTGTTTTCGAGCATCTTGGCACCTGGATTTTCAATGGAAATAATTGACTGTGACAATCACAGCACAAAGCTCAGGCTTTAAATCATGTGGGACAGAGGTGATTTCAGATAAAATGAGAACTGTTCTTCATGGGGAAGATGATGAAAGCACCACTGCCAGTCCGTGCAGTGACTGTGAGCATAAGGTTCCAGTAAAGGCTGTGGCACTCATCCATGCTTTGCTGCTTTTCCTTAAAAAGTGCTATTTTCTCATTGGAAGGCATGTGTCCTCAGCATAGAGGGGTTTTCTTCCTCAGGGAATCGACCATAGCAGCTACTGCTCTGGAACTTATAGCAGGAGAGGGAAATTGCCTGGAATTGCCTTTTTTTTTTTTTTTTTTTTCCCGGTAGGGAAAACCTCCTTGCCTTCTCTTTAGCCTTTGTGCTGACTGCTCTTCTGAGTCACTGCGCTGGAGAGGTTGAGCCCTTGGGCTTAAACTGGTGATCAGGATCCCCTGGCTTAGGGCGAGACACCAAAACCAAACAGGCAGCACTGCCCGAGGAGGTCCAGGTAGCTGGCAGCATTTCTTGGCTTGGCTGTATGAGCATTTTAATCAAATAACTAGATATCCTAGAATTATATATTTGGATCTCTGTGGGCTAAACATAGCTTCAGAGGCGAATAATTTCCATGTAATTTAAGGGTGGAGAATGTCCTTTGGGTAGCGGCTGCCTCCTCGGCATGGCCATTAAAGATGTGTGGCACTTTATTGAAAGCAGAGGCTTGTCTCAGAGGCCTTGCCTAAACCATCCCTCAGCGCGCTGGCTGTCTGCCCGGCGACGCTCCTGACACCCAGGAGGCTGGGCAATTCCGCAGGAGATACTGCAGCTCCTGTTCCCTGCCTTCTTTGGAGAGCTTTATGGGAGCCCTCATACAAATGTGGACTGCCAGCCCCGGGGAGGGCCAGCATCACCTTGCTGACATCAGTCTGTGTGCGTTTGCTCGTGTGCTAGGTACAGTGGGTGCCCAAGCACTTGGAAGAGCAAGATCTTTGGGGACAGGAAAATCAATCATCCGGTCACAGCAGGCTGGTCCCAAACCTGCCTCGTCAGCAATATCCCATGGCTGGCTGTGTTGACCTGTGACAGTCAACTGGTTCCCTCCCATCCCTGGTGGATGGAGATCCATCTACAGGCCCAGGGTTAGGTATGGAAAGTTCTCAGGAGTGCATTCAGACCATGCTGGACCTGGGTTTACATAATTTTCCTCCCATTTTTGTAATGTCTCAGTTATTAAACATCCTAATGATGAACCATCAGAAATAGATTTCTTTTCAAAAGAGAAGGATGAAATAGATGTGAGCTGGCAGGAGCGTTCAGAGACATTCCCCCCATTCCACTTATGTTTATATATTATGCAGAGAACTCTACAGGAAAATGGGATACATGAAGTTGAACATTTTGTGACAATTTGTCACATTCTGTGCATAAATTTCTGCAAAGTGTTAGGCATCAGTGGTGGAAGTAGATATGAGGTCTCTGATTGCTAGTCCTGGAAAGTCTAGAAGACTTTGCATGTCCTTTGAGAATGTCCCTTTGATGAAATAAACATCACCTGTCCAGAATGATTCCTTCATGTTGCATATAATCCATGCATTTATTTGTTAAAGGTGCCTGTAAAAAAAACAGTAATGGAGCGACACTCCTAGTACCAGTATCAGTCCTATCCTCCTTCTCATCCGTATAGCCTCCAGCTTTCTCCTGCTCAAAACAATCAAGAACTAAAAGCAATAATCGGATCCTTTTCCTCTTAAAGCACATTACATATACTAACTTTAATTATTCTTCCTCAGTCTGCTTCTGAGGTAGATGGTATTCTGTCTGTTCTCAGAAGGTTAAATATCTGATCTTTGGAGGCTTTAAGTACTCGTGGTGCATTTGAAGGTCTTTGAGTGACAGATGTTAAGAACCTCTGAATATCCAAGCCCTATTAAAAACTCCCCAGGGGGATGTGAGGGACAGATCAGAACCAGCACCAGAATTTGGATGGTTCCACCTTCAAACTTTGTGGGTTAATCACACTCTTTGCAGATGCTGTTTGCCGATGATGGCAGAAGGGCGTTGCATTTCTGATAGCTCAGCATTTCCAGGGGACACTTGCTCTAGGACATAGTTGTCCAGCAATTATGACCTCCTATATTACTCCCATGTTATTCCTGAGCAGTGCGTGGCATTATCTTTCTTGGCATTCCTGAGCAGTCCGTGGCGTTATCATTCTTGCTTCCAAGGGGAAGGGTAATACTGGATCAAGTTATCAAGTTCTGCCGTAGGGAGTTAGTGTAAAAAAAAAAAAAAAAAAAAATCCCTTATCAGTGTTAGGACATAATTTGAGCAAAGATAACTTCTGTCTCAGATTCCCCATTCCCATTTCATGTAAACCTCTCCTGAAAGCAATAGGCTTTCTGAAGGTGTTTGGAGTGGTATTGCTGGAATCCATGGAGAAAGCATGTCCCCCATATACAGTGTTGATGTTGGTGAATCTGGGCAGTGCTTGTACCACTGCGCAGACAGAGAGTAAATGTCTCCAAGGTCTCCAAACCCATAATTTTCCCAGGCACTTTCAGTGCTACCCTCAGAAAGCAGGAAGCTTTGCTAAAACTGGGCATACTGTTCTGCAGACCCCAGGAGACATTTCCCTTCAACGCTATAAAACCTCCATCAGGTAGAACCCCGCTGAGTTCTACCTCACTGATTTGAGTGCCCTCTCCATGGCCTGCCCAAACCATGTAAAAATCCCTGATGTTGGGAACTTGTTGGCATACCATGCCACATACCCACTCTCTTCATGGGCAATGTGAAGAAGGCAGAACCACTCTGACCATCACAGGACATAAAGGCACGTCCCCTTGCTCAGCTAGTTCGTTCCCCCTGCAATGATCAGAATACAAATCTCAGCCATAAGACCTAAATAACTCTCCCTGCCATGCTTTATTGTGTAGATAAGGAGGAAAGGAGAAACTCTGTTTTCATTTCCTTCAAATTAATTAGAATTTGAGGTAGGGGAAAGAATCATCCAAATACTAATAAGGGTTATTAGGTTTCATAATCACATCTAACCGAGGATTCAGAATCAACAAGAGTATCGGGGTCAGGCCAGTACACCCTCTGTAACTAAAGTAATTCAGCTCAGCAAGCTACCTGTGTAGGAGAAGGGGCTGTGTGGCCCATCAGACATCAGCTCGCTAAGGGGGCTGATGAAATATTGCTTAGTGGCACACGTGGCAGTCTCTTCCAAATTCAAATTCTTGGTGTTACATTTTCTCTTTGTGCATCTCTTATCGCGAATGCAAGCGGTTAAGCAGCCGGGCTGCAGCTTTCCTCTTGCCTTTGTAAAAGATCACATTTAATTTTTCTTTCTCACTCTAATGATTTCGATGAAATATTAAGCTCACCCTTGTGAATCCCCTGGGGGCCTCTGCCAGAAGGCTGTGAAACCTGGATGAGGGATGGTGGAGGGGCACTCGCTATTAATTAGAGCAGGATGGCAACCCCCTGACACTTCGGCTTGTCCGCGGCCCCTAGATCTGGCTTAGTGGGAGCTGATTCACGCAGGCTTTGGAAATAATCGGACCCCGGCAGCGGCTCCCGTTCTGACAGAGGAGAGGCGGCAACCAGCCTAATAGGCTGCTATAGCCAGCGAAGTCCTCCGGTGAGGAGCAGTGAAGTGAGGAAAAACAAAGGCCCTTCCGACCGCCGCCGCAGCGGACTACAATCGAGAGCAAAGAATCATTCTAGTGGGAGCGAGTGGAGGGGGGATGAAGGAAAGAAAAGAGAAGGAGATAGTATTTTTTACAGCTAGTGGTTTCTTTCTTTTCCCTCCTTCCCACTAAAGGGGACAAAAATACACAGAAAGAGAATTCCATAGATTTTCATTCTTCTTGTAAGAAAGGACAGCGCAGCCAAAGCTGCTTTCTTGCACTAAGTTTTCAGGAGGAAAATCAGCTCCCCCTTCTCTGGCTCCTCGTAGCGGCATTTTTTTCTGGCTCCAGCAACCTAATGGGTTGATTGCCAAGCCTCTTCTGTTTCAATTACTTTTGATTGATTCTCAGGGCTGTGTCAGCCACTCAGTGCAGCCACCACCTCGGGAACAAATCTGCAGCAGCTGAAGATGAAAATAGCCTCCACGACCACTCAGGAGGGGAGTTTGAGCATCTTCGCTAAACATGAGGTTGCTGCAGCTTTCCCTGAAAATTGTCTCTGTGAACGGGGCCACTCGTGATCAGGATCCTGTTTCTTATGTTGTGCTGAGCAGTGCTTTGCCCCCCTAAACACAAATAGGAAGGAGGATGGGAGAAGTTTTAATATCATCAGGCTGCATGCTCTGTGACCGCTGAGGATGTTGCTATCCTTCAGGAGAGGGGCTGAGGCCTGGCAGAAGCCAAGTCGCTCAAGCTGCAGGAGGTGGAGAAGGGACAGGAAGAGGTGGGACATAGAGCCTGTAGGATGAGGCCTGTGGACTTTGTTTCTTTCATTTTCTTAACAAAGAAGAAATGGGAAGGAAGGGAAGGGAGAAGAAAGTTGGGAAAAGGAAGGGAAGTGATGGTGACCTTATACAAGCAGCCACCCTCTGCAGTCGCTTCGTACACATCTGACTCTTCTCAGCAGCAGCAGCAGCCTCAAGCCTTCTGACTGGCCTAGGAAAAAGAGTAATGAGGACACAGCTGTACTGCTGCCCAGAGTTGCAACCGAGAGTTGGACTGACTACTTGCATAAGTCAGAGCAGACTGGGAATCAAAGCAGCTTGGGGAACTGCAGCTATTTATGCCAACAACAGGATTTTATTTCTGAATTTTTAATTTCATGCTGTTGCTGCCCAGTTCAGTTCAGTGAAGACACCAGATAATTCAGGTTGGAAGGGACCTAGTAAGTCTCCATCCAGTCCAACCTCCTGCTCAGAGCAGGGTCAGCTCTAGGCCAGACCAGGTTTCTCAAGGCTGCATCCAGTCAGGTCTTGAAAAACTCCAGGGACAGAGCCTGCACAACCCTGCAAAGCAACCTGCTCCTGTGCCCCACTGATCCTCAAGGGGAATTTCTTTTTATCTTGCTCAAACCTCTCATTCCATTTTAAGCCTGTTGATTACTCCCTACCATGCACACCTGGGAGGTTCTCAATTCCTTCCTACCATGACCTTCTGTAGGTATGTGCAATCTTCACATATGCATTTCTCTAGTTATCAGAGATGTTCCGTAGCTTCCATAACCTTCTTCCAAGAGAGTGGCCTTGCAAGGTGTCGACCATCTCTCTCAGCATCTTTGGATGCAGTTATTGGGTCCCATGGATTTTTAAGGGTCAACATCTTTCAAGCTGATTTGACCCTCATCTACTGCTTGTAATTTTTCTTCTTGATCTCTGTCTGGCCTGGAAGACTATGCTGATGACAGCTGAGTAAAAGAGGACATTGAGCCTTACCTGCACCCAGTGTCATTAAGTCACCTTCCCCGCTCAGCAACAGGCCCACATTTTCTCTGTTCAGCCTTTACTGAGGGTGAAGCACTGGAAGCTCTTCTTGGTATCCCCAGTGTTCCTTCCAAGCATTAAACCTAGGTGAGCTTTGGATCAAAACTGCCCGAGGGGGCCCTCCAAAAGGCAACCAATCCATCATGCTCGAAGAGCAGAGCTGGAAGGCCTGTTGTTTCCAGAGGGAAGTAGGTCTCAAACAGCAAGCGGCCATCTGGAGACAAGGAACAACTTTGACCCGTTCCCCTCCAATATTCAAGGGGCAGGAGAGGGGAGATGGAAAGAGACTGTGAGGATGAGATAATATGAATGGACACGCTGTGAAAAATGGATACTGCATTATCCCCGGATCCAATAAACCTCTCAACCCACGCTCCCAGAAAAGCCTCAGTGAATAGACAGGCCTCATGGGTTGCTCTGCAGCTCAATAAAATCTGTCCCTGTCCTGTCAGACCAAAAAAGGAAATGAATGGCCGAATTCAGGACCTCTTCTGGGAAGGTCCTTGCTCCGACACAGATGTACCCTCATGTGTGACCCCCAGAAGTTCTTTGTGGGGCACTACCCAAAGCAGATCACTAACAGTGTTAGTGGCAGTGGAAAGGGAAAAGCTGTCCTGCAGCTCTGGTTTAAAAATAAAAAATATATAAATAAATAAATAACAGAGGAATAGCCTGAGTCTCTTTTAAGTAGGTGGAGGCTTTAATTTTGTCTCAAGTCTTTGTAACGCTTGCTAGCATGTGCTACAGTCACAAGGATCCGGATTTGTAAGGGCATTGAGTGTCTGATTTTTGCTGGTTTAGTGAGTCTCTAAAAACCTTTACTACTCTTTAAAAAAATACTATAAAAACAGAACTTTGTGAAACTTAGCAAATAGTGATAACTGACCATAACGTCTAAGTAATCATTTGCTACCTGTAGAATGAACGAAAGATTAGAAGGTAGTAGTCTTCTTTCCTCCTTGTTGCGAGCTATTAATGGCTTGCTATTCTGCACACGAAATGATTACCAAGACAATACTCTGTTGCAGGAAGTCTGTAGTGCTAATACTTCATTTTACTGAGAGCACAGAATAGGTTAACTTCAGGAGGAAGGGGAAATGATACTGAGTTTTGGTTTGCTGGGATTTTGCTCCGGTCTAAATCCAAACAATACTTGGTCACATACCAGTGGTCACAGGTGGCACTTGAAACTGTGAGCAGAAGAATGTCTTTGTAACAGCCAGGGCAGAGCTCTGCTGTCTGCTCCCTACACAGATTGCCAGACCTACACAGATTGCCAGTAAGGGTCCAAGAAAAGTGGTAAGTAAAAATTAGTTTCAGTATTGCCATAAATTCTCTCCTGTGTGGATAGTCCCTTGTTTACTTGCTTTCTAAAGGGGGCTACAAGATACACGGGGTCTACAAGTGAAAGAAGACTGAAAAGTAGCATGCTATGAGCAGAAGGAAAATACCTATCCAGCAGACGTGGGAAATACTGAATGTAGGATAAGGAGCCATGGAGAGGATAATCGTTGCCATGTAATAAGATGGGGAAAAAAAATCAGTCCTTCCAGATCCATGCCTCATAAAATCCATGTGAAATCAATCAAGGATTTTGCTGGTCACGAGTTATCCAGCAATCTCAAGGTTAGGCCAATGGGGTTTCCATCTCATGTCATCATTTGTTCTCTTTATCCATGTACTGCAGGCAGGAAATCAAGAGACAGAGCTTGATCACTGCAATATAGTCAAACATTTGGGCCCAGACTGCAAAGTAATTCAGTATGTGTTAAGGCCCACTCCTGCTTAGCAAAGCCCTTATGTACATGCTTTAAGTGCCACTGGAGCTGGTGAGAGACAAAGAAACAGCTAAATTCCTTCCTGGATCAGTGCTAACTACAGTATAAATATTTAGAAGTATATTTAAAGGTACTCTGGGCTGAACACAGCTCTTCCTGCATAGATGGGGGCTGAAAGAATTGGGATCTTGAAAGCTGTCTTTGCAAGTGGGGGTGCATGGACGACGTTGAAGGCAGAAGATTAGCGTGGGAGGGAGAGCTTTCTGTGGTAGTGAAAGCAAAATTGAGTGAAGATACAGGAGCCAGGTTCTGCAGAATTCTGATTAAATTCTATGTATTTTTAAGGTTGAATCTTCATGCTGAGATTATTGCATCTCCGTTGGGGGGTGACCCCAGGGAGCTGAAGCCGAAACAATTCCCATGAAGTATTCTTTTCCTCTCTAGTAGAGCCTCTGGATGTCTGGGGAGAGAAGGAGGGAGGGAAAGGACTTGATGGAAGATTTTGAAACATTGGGGTAGCAGTGGTGTGAGTAAATTAATGGCAGTGCAGTTTCTGGGGGAGGAAGGGGATATCACCCCTAGTATTTAAAAGCACACATACACATCCCTACAATTAACTATCTTCGTATGAGTGGCAAAAGATTGCTTAAACTGCTAGAGAGGGAAAAGAGCCAGATCCCTGCGCTGAAGAGTTTACAGATGAAATGCAAAGAAGGGGGTGGTGCTGCAGGAGGAGAGGGGACACCACATGAGCACAGGCACAGTTATTCCTCTTGGCACTCTCCAAAGCCTTCTTCCTAGCCTACTGACTGCCTTTGGTGTGCATCATTCCTTCTTTATCTGCAAGCTTTCTTCCTGAGGTACTCCAGAGCCTTTTGCTTCCCTGGTTTTCACCCTATCTCTGGCTGTTCCTTTGTGTTTTTTTTTTTTCTCTCCTCCCTGCTACCAGCATTGCTTAGGACATCACCTCATTCCCTCTCCTCCCCTCTACCTTTGTCCCTAGGCAGCTCTATCCTGCTACATGCTCCAGTGATCATTTCTTGACCTACAGCACAGCTCACACGCAGATCTGCTTCCTCACCTGAACTCAGTTGACTTTCGGGCAGCTCCTGAAGCACTTCCTTCTTCAGGAATTCAAGAAATTTTCACCACCCCTTGCTGAGAATTTAACACTTCCTCCTAGCATGGTTATTGGCCCTCTTCCTTCTTGCATGCTGCTATGGGAGACACAACAAGCTTCCTACCTTACCCCAGAGGCTGCTCGTCTCATGGCAGTCTGTCTTCGGAGCGTCCTTCTTCCCGCGCAATGCCATGGGCATGCGTAGGACAACGTGCCACTCTGAGAGCTGGTGTGCTTGGAGCTGCTTAGCTGCGTGGGGAAATGGGCCTTCTTGGAGAGCACGCCTTTCTCCCTGCCAGTTCGGCCTGGATAGTTTGTCTGCTTGGCGGAAAGCTCAAAACGCTGCTTTTCAGCGAAATTTCATGCCCTTCTGGAAGAAAGGCCTCTATTTAATCATTCCAACAGTGCCTAAAAACCTGATTCTTTCAACATAGTAACAAACAGTTCTGATTATTTGTAGAAAAGCTTGAAAAGCATTGAGGGTATTTTATTATCCCTGAAAGGTGCCACATCGGCAGTCATGGAGCTTGTCTTCTACTTGTCTTCTACTTGTCTTCAGGGCTGGCCAGCACAAGCACTACGCATTTCTCCAGGATGTCTCCCCACTCACATATTAAAAGGACTGTCACCATGAGAGGAATTTGGTACTGCCTGTTCAGTCCACTGAGCTTTGTTCAGTGCCTGGGACATTAGCAGAGGACATCACGCTGCTAGTGGGAGCAGCTGAGGAAACAAATCCCCCCACTATGGGAGGGACTCACCATGAAAATAAAGGCCCTACCAGCACGCCATGGGTGACAGTGCATGAAGCTGTGTCTGCTCCCGGCTCCTCTGGCAAGCCAGATGGGATACAAAGTCGTTTATAAACCCTGCAAGTTCTGCTACAATGGAGATGCATGGCAGGAGCAGGTCCCATGCTTCCTTTTAAGAGCAATATTTGCAGTAGATGGCTTGGAGAAAAAAAAAAAAAAAAGTGCTTTTTGATTTTTGCCCCCAAGAGAAGGATTAGGAGATTAACTTTGGGCATCCTTAATTGCAAACCTGAGCCATTACAGTTACAAATTGACAGAGAAGCAAGCTCTCACGGATATTATCTGTGTTTGCAGTAGCGAAGGTTGCCTGCAGCCTGAGACCCCGGCAGCAGTGCCCTCCCAGAGGCCAGGGGCTGCAGGACACAGAGCCTTCTTGCAGAGGAACCTCCTGGAAGCTCTGGAGTAACTCTAGGTGACCCTGATTGCACAACAGGGTCGGACTAGCTAATCTGCAAAGGGCCCTTGCAGCCTTAATCACTCTGTGATTTGGTGTGATTCTGTGAAATTCAGCATTCGGTGTGTGCTTTGCAGCAAGTGCCAGGGATGTTATTCAGCACGGCTTGCATGATCTACTGCTTTTCTTCTTTGCTTTCCCCTCCCCCTGCTCCCATTTGCAGCAGTACACACCAACATGCAGATGTGCAGTGACATTTTTAAATCATGCACTGATTTGTTAGGGATCTGCAAAGAGAATTTTAAGCACACATAGCTGCTGTTCAGGCTAGGCCTTGTGTTTTCCTTTATGTGCGCTGATGCTAAGAGGCAAAACTTTCAAGCATTGCCAGTTTGGATAAAGCTGTTTTCTCCTTCCTAAAATGAAGTATGGACTGATTGGAGCACTTTCTTCTTTGTCAATAATTAAGCAACTCTGGGCTTGTTGAGGCAGCCATGAATGTAGGTCTGGGGACCAGTCAGCCTTGACCACAAGAGGTTAAAACATTTTATCATTGTCTACAGTATGGATTGTTAAAAAAAAAAAAGGTAAAAAGTCTTCTTAAAATTAACCCTGTCAACTCCACTGACAGCAGCAGACCAGTAGAGCAGATGGGACAGCAAATAACCACATGCACTGAATGTTTCTGTTTTCACCTGGCCTGCTCCAAGCAAGGTTTCTTGTGAAGGAGCTTCATAAAAACAAACCAGGTGCAGCTGGTTGCTGCCTGTCCTTTCAGTGCTGAGGTAGGATTCAGCTGCTGCTAATGATGCTGAGAAAGGATTACAAAACAATGTTAGTGCAAACAAAGGGGAGGAATTGCTGTCAATGGTTCAGATTTATATTGCTATCTGAGTATATTTTTAAAGTGTAGTAGTGAAGTATGAGGTAGGATTGCACGTTTTGGAAAGTCATTGCATCTCTGCAAATGTAGCTGTGGAGTCCAGTTGAAGATGGGCACCTATGAGTGTTGGCACAGGATTAGAGACAGGATATGCAGCAATGCTGAAGCACTGCTCCACATCCTCCCCGGAATGGCAGAGTCAGGACTGCTGCTAATTGAGACAGGTGAAACACAGACCCTTCCCCCCGATCCCTTCTCTGCTTCCTATTTCTCTTCTTTATTTATGTTAATGTGTTCAGCATTGGAGCCATAATTAAATACATATTCATACAGAAGATGCACAAAGCTTCTGCCTGTACTCTGAAGCTCTCTGGAGCTTAGCTGCTTGAGACTTGTCACAGGAAAATATTTCTCCCCATGAAAAGAGGCTTTCCTACAGCTGGGCCTTTTATTGCCTTTTAATATTGCTGGCTCTGTCTACCTTGGGAAGGGTTTTCTGACAAACTCCTGCTGGAGATACAGCTTTTGCCAGCATAATGTACACTAGTTTCCTGAAGAAACTGGGCCTTTCACTGCCAGAGGTATCTCACTGATGGTTATAATTTGTTCCCACAGTCTTTGCTATGCTGGCAAAACTTGAAAGTGTGGTTCACTGCTCAGTGCCTTTTCTCCTGAGTTAGTTTTTCTATCCCTGTACATACCCTAGCTGTTTCTCTGGACATGTCTGATCATCTATTGCTTCTCAATAGCTGTAAGTAATGAGAGGGTTGGGAATATAATGTTGTTTGGGGGATCTAATCAGATACTGGTTCCCTGTAACTGAGCTATATCAAAGTCTGAACCCTGGTTACACTTTAGAGGGAAATGCAGTGGTGGGGGGAAGCCACAACCACAGAAACAGAGTTTGGGAGTTGATTTTAAGTAGGAACCTGAGTCAGAGTGTTGAGCAGGGAGTAGGGAACTGCCTAGGTGGTGAGAACATCCAGCAGAAGGTAGATGTTGATGACCATGAAGGTAGCTCACAGTGACAAAAGCATTATCCTGACAAGAGAGACCATGTTCACCATCATGTGCCAAAGGCCACTTTCAATATCTCAGCCTGACACGGGAATCAATTTTGCTTAAATCTGGCAAGATGACTGGTGACTTTGGATGCACAAATTTTTTCTTAGGCATTTGGTCTCCCTAGACATACGAGTTGGGAAATGGAGGCCTGGACATGTCAGTGATATGACAAAGACTTTGCCAGTGTCGCAGATACAACCCTGTATTCCAGACCCTAAATCTGTGCTCTTACCATTAAACAAAACATCCTCCTCATTTTTTCTCCTCATTGCTGATGAGATAGAGGAGAAAGGCTTGAAAGTTTGAAGCGAGTTACTGAGGATTCCTGCAGATTAATTAAAAAAAAATCCTTAGTGCTGTGGATATTTCCATTCTACTGGCTGGAGAATGGAAACAACCCCAAGATGATGGATCAAATATCTGCATGGTCCAGGGCTGTTACATCTTAATCCTGCCTTTCTGACAGCCATCCTGCCTGAGGGGGCTAAGAGCCCTCCTCCTCTTTTACCAGCTTGTACCTCTTCTCACTTGCTGAACTTCTGCCTTACCCTAAGGCAGGCAACGCAGCTGCTGGCAGAGGACCATAGTCACTGTGTTAGGAGGTGACATATCAGCCCCTCTCAGAAATGCAGTAAGTGGCACATGTGTCAGGTAGGAGAGGACAGCTTCCTTCATCTGGTGGAGCTTCCTTCGTCCTGTGGAGACATTTCTTTTGCAGTGGGATACTTCAGCCACTGGTGATTCCTGTGATGCCTCCCTCTGTCATCCACTCCCTGACCACACATGACAGCACATGACTAAGGATGGCACACGACTAAGGGCAAGGGAAGCGGGGTAGATGCTCCCTGCTCCAGGGTGTCCTCTGGCAGCTGGCGTGGTGTGGAGCTGCCTCTGGAATGGGCATGGAGGGATCTGAAGCTGATGTTGCCCCACTGGTGGAAGAAGCAGCCATATTTCAGAGCTTCATGGTCCTGTTCTAGTCTGATGAGGAGGAAGCAGTGTGCTTTTGAGGTAATTCTTGGTGCAATCTGCTTATTTACAGAAGCTGACACAGAGCCATGTTCCCTGAGCAAGGTAGTCATAGATCAAGCCTTAGCTTCACAGTCATTTCAAGCAGGCGTTTACAGGTATTGCTACGGAAAGAAGTGATATCACACACAAAAGAACAACCACATTGAGTCAGAACAAAGGCAAGTATCTCATTACTCTTTGCTTTGCTATTGCTGGCAACAGCAGTTGCATAAAATGTTTCAGCACCCAATGTACTGCTATAGGTCGTCCTACAGCACAACTGCACGAAGTCCAACCTGTCTTGAGCTTGAGACAACAGGATAGATTTCCTTTACACTCAGAAAGCTGTCTAGGCACCAGAATCAGCATGGAATGTGTGCCCAGCGAGATGGTGGAGCTCCTACTGCTTACCTTAAATCTTTTATGAGGTTGTCTGTAACACAAAAGTGCACTAGCAGAGCCTGTGCTCTGTGACAGGCTCTGATGGACTTTCCTTACTGAGGAACCCAAGATCACTGTGAATTTGTTGTAGCCATGAACACAGAGCCAGAGGCTGACTGTTCCGCCTCATAAATAAGAGTTCCCCTTTGAAAAACCCAAATGAAAACCAAAACCCACAGTGGCAATAAGCACGTGCTGCAGTAAGAGGAGGAAGGCTCTCCTGCTGGCTGCCCTGCCCTGCTGCCTAGTGTTCCGTCACTTGTTTGATACCACAATATGGGCGACCACACAGTAACCAAGATCACGTAATAAGTCATGATAAAAATTAACCAAGACACCCAAAATACTGAGATCAGTTCCCAGTACTCTCAGTTCTCAGGAAGATGCCTGTAGAGTGAGAAGCACTGGCAGGAGGCAGGAGATGCTGGACCACAGTGTCTAGCAGGGATGGCTTGGGCTGTGACCACCAAAATGTAGTGTTAGCTCACGGATCGAACCAGCTCCTGCAGCTTGGTGTAGAGAAGTGACACAAACAGCCCTAGTAAATTAGAGCTAGTTGCTGCTGGTTGCCTAACAGTGACAGTGTGAAAGACCTGCCTTCTGCTTCTGCCCCAGGCGCGGTACTTGTGGTCTGGAAGCGGTCCATGCCTTGCCCTCCCGTCCTGGTAGCGACTGGCAGCGCACAACCTATGGCTTCGCCGTCTGATGGGAAGAGCCAGGCTTTCTGAGATGCCTCTGCCTGGAGCGGCTGCAGCAGGGAGCAAACAGGCTGTGCTGCGAGTTGCAGCCATCGCAGCCTTCCCCTCGGAGCCTGTGCGACTGCAAAGCGCGGCTTGGTGGGCTGCGAGAAACTGAACCCAACACGTTCCACCAGAGAAATAGCATAGGATGGGCCAAGAATCTTTTTTTCTTTTTTCTTTCTGCCCAAAGCCACTCATTCACTAGGCATTTCTGGCATGCAGAGGACACAGGGACACTCTACCCTGTACTGCAGTGTCTGAGTGGGCCCCTCATGATCAACCCTCACAGTCCTGGTGGTGCTTCCATCCCTAACATGCAGTGCCAGGCCTGAGCCTGAGCGTGTGAACAGCTTTTACAGTATTTTACGTGAGAGAGTTAAGGACTAGTTTCTGGGAGCATAAGCAGCCGAGATGCTGTGACTCTCATCTTCTTGCTGGTCAGGAGAAGATAATCGTTAATTTATACTTAGAGCAGAAAGAGTAAGTCACAGAAAACCCCTTTTGTCCTGCTTTGGACTTGCCTTTTTCATTTGGTTTGCTGTTCCATACAGTGCTGCCTGCCTATAGCTACTATATGATTATCATATTATTATTATATGATTATCATATTATTCCTTGCAGTGCAGGAGTGTGTACTCCTGCATCACACCAAGGTCAGGGGTGCTTTGCAGACAATTTAATGCTTCGGATTCTTTGGGGGTTGGCAATTCCCTTTAAAGTCTCTGGAGATACTCCTGGGAATCAGCATTTTCCCTCATGGCAGGTATTTCCAGCATGAGAGCATTTGTCTTGAGGGCAAGACTGTCCTCGTTTTGAGTCTCTTACCATGCTGTGCACATTGCCGGCCCTTAAATAATACTAAAAATAAGTAATGATTATTATTAATTCTCAGCTTCATTGCTTCTCTGAAAAAGGTAGATAACAGCGGTTATTGGTGAGTCTACAGTCCTGCTGAGAAAATCTCTATTTTCAGTTTAGAAGGAATTTTCCATGCAGGAAAAGAAGGATAATCAATGATGCACATCAATGGCTGGGGATGGGAGCATCCCAAGTAAAAAACGATCGTGTCCTTCAAGAAGCTTGAAACACCATTAAAAATTGAGGTGAGATGAACTAACCCTTCCCTCCACCACTGCCACTACAGAGGAGAGTCAGAGGAAGGATCACACGTTGCAGCTCCTGTTGTCAAAATTACCTCTGGAGGAGCAAAATGCCCAAGATATATGATGGACTTAAACATGATGAGGCAAACACAGAGCATGGAGGTGGTAAATCATTAAATAAATAAATAAATAAATAAATAAAGCGATAGCCTTGTAAGAGTGCACTGCAACATGCATTTAAAGAAGTTTCCAAACCTCAGAAAGTTCGCGTGTCTCCCACCTGACACACGTCTCGCTCTGCTCTTCATTGCCCACAGACAGCAAGCCCCCCCAACCTTTGATTTACAATTAAATTAAGAATTGCTTTGGTAAAAAGCGGTGCTTCGCGCCGCCTGCTTGGCTTTGTGCCTCCAGGCTGTGCAGACCCCTGTTGCTTGCCGAGCGGGAGGCAGCGGCGCAGGAGCTGCAGGAACCGAAACCGGCTCTATGATTTATAGCGCTAATAAGGCTCAACTGCCATTTCTTGTGGTTTCCTCCCAAGTCGTCTCTGATAATTTCTGCTTGCGCTGTGTTTATTGTTGCTGCTGCGAGGGCTCTGTTGTCATGTAGCTGGTGCACCGTTTCGCAGGTCTGCTCCCCTCGGCTCTCTCCATTGGATTGTTTTTATTAATAAACAGTTCTGGGAGTGCCAAAGGGGCTGGCTAGGCCTTGGCACCCTGCTCGCTGCTGTTACACCCGCTGCTGAATGGGAGCTGGGTCCTGCCATGACGAGTTATGCTCACGCACCCACCGGCTCTGGTTTCAGTTCACCTCCGTCACGGGGGTGCTGTGCCAGTGCTAGTCGTGGCCATCTCTGTGATCAGCGAGCCCTTGGTGGGGCCATCGAGGCTGTATCTCACAAAGCCCCCGCAAACTGCACTGGGATAATTTTGGACTTGCCCACCTCAAGGAATTGCTGGGGGCTGTTGCCTCAGGTTGGTACCTTAGCTGTGAGCTGCTGCAGCAAGGAACAGAAACATCTCATCTTCAGCTACCCGTGCAATAGACTCAGGGACTGGCAGATGAGAGGTGTTGTGGATGATGCAGAGCTGCTTTTTTTTATTAATTAATTAATTAATTAACTTCAGGAAAAGCCAAGAGTGAAAGCATGTTGTCTTCAGTGTACTCTGTTGGTTGGAGCAGAGCTGGGGCAGAGGGAATCCTTCGGCTGTGCTCTGATTTGTCACCTGCACTCACTTTTCCACTGCTCTCTGCCTGCTTTTGTAAACTTGGTTTGAGAAAAATCTGTGGAAACAACCAAATGTTAGCACCCAAGGATACTGGAGAGTCTTTGGTAATTTGCCTGGCAGAACATGTGTGGAGGATTACAGTCTGCAGCACAAAGATGATGATCAAGAGCAGCTGTGCCATTTCTCCTCTCCCCTGAGCAGGAGATGCACAGATGACACCACAGCTGGAACAGGGTTACCTCTTCATCCTATGTGGCCCACAGTGAGAGAAGGCACTGGTGGAGGGGAATTGCAGTAGGTCCAACTACCCGCACTGGTTGGAAATTTCAGTGCTGATGAAGAAAGCAGTTGCTTGCTCTGTCTCGTTTCATGTATCTGTGAAAGCTGGACAACAAAACAGGAAGGTCACCAGTAGGTTTTTAGAGGGAGGAAGGTGATGGTTATAGAGATGAATGCAAAACTTGGAGCTTTTTCTAAACTTTTAGGATCTTCAAAGTTGGTAAGGTTGCTGTGCTGCCGCTGATAGTTGGCCACTGTCATCTGCAGCAGGGTCACAAGGCCTTTCTTTGCCAGCCTCAGGACCATTTCAGCTGCTCCTCATGGAGCAGACTGAGGGCAGTTACGTGCTGTGCCGTTTGAAGAGCAGGGGTTCAAGGGTTCAACCCTTTCGCCAGGTTATGGTGTCCCCATCAATGGTTGGCCACTCTAATGGCAGAGCACCCAAGACTCAGCAGTACCTAGTGCCAGGGAGAAGATAAAAACTCAGAGGAAGAAAAACAATTAGAAGGCTCTGAAATATGAAAGCTGCAAGAGAGGTTTCACAATGCACCTTTCCTTATCTGGGAGAACCGCATATGTCCGCTTTCTGGGGCCTGTAGTTTTTCAGGATGTGCCTGGATTTGAAAGAGGTGCTGGCTGTTGGAAACCCAGCTTCTCTTTCTTTTTCACAGTCTGATTTCTCAAGACAGCATGGTAATTTCTCTTGGAGCTTTCCTAGGAAGAGGCACACGGACCTTGGATATGCTGCTGCAAAGCCCTGCTGCTCTGCAGAGCTACAGCCAGGTGCAGTTTGGACTTGGGTCATAGCATCTCATTGAACCACAGCTGAAAAGAGAGGTTTGATTCAGCAACAACCATAGGACCAAGACATCATCCAATATTAAGGCTGTTAGATCCATCTGCTGCTCTTTGGAAAGTAGTAAATTATTGCTTCTTTCTCTGCTGCACACATGCACACACAAACACCCACAGACTTCACAGCCTTAGGATCTGCTGTCTTTCCTGCTAGAAGGGCAATTTCTATTCTCATTTTCTATGCTCATTTGCCAGTTTTCGGATGAAGCTTTGGCATGATTCTTGAAGGCATAGAAGAGGACATGTAACTAGGGTGTATATGTTATTATGTAGTTATGGCAGTTCATGACACTGATGTTTTTCTCTCCCTTTACCCCAGTGAGGATGAACTGGAGCGACTGGGGCCATTCAGGAGGTCAGCGTCAAGATCACAGTTCACGGCCCTCTAACCTGTTTTCCAGACAACATAGAAGGCTCTAACTGTGGCTGACATCGTTAGAAGCTTCACTGCACTGTTTCTACTGTCTAATCCCCTGTGGTGGAACAAGTCTTTCTGCAAGTTGTTTATATTTAGGAAAAGAGCATTCACAGGTGAGGTGGAGGGTTTTCCAGCCATTTACAGGTAAATCTGTTCAGAAAAAAAAGGACTAAACAAAAAGCAGCAAATCACTTTAGGCCACGGATAGCATTTTTCTGTAAAGTTTTTTAAAACTTGCATTACTTTTTTTGCTTGGACTTTTTAAAATTAAAAAATATGCCATGTTTTTTTTCTCCTTTTAGACTTTTCCTACTTCGTACTGAGGAAATAGAAATAAGTAAGGGGAGGAGCAATAAAAAAAATGGTGAGACAATATGGGAAAATTCAAGTGCTGCATGAAGATAAAAACATGTGCAATACAGCTGCCTAATTTAGGCATCAAGAGATATTTGAGATATTTCAGGATTTCTTTCAGCCATGGCTTTGAAAAATCATGGTCCCTGGTAGCTCCTCTGTCGTATCTGCAACAATTTGCAGATGTCTCAGATGCTTTGGCAGGTCTGAAGGGCCGTGGACAACCTGACTCGGTCAGCAGAATCATCCTGCCTTTTTTGGTCTTTGCTGAAAAAAAAAAAGAAAGAAAAAAGCAGATTTTTTTTCTGAAAGATGCATGGATTTTCTGTGACTGAAAAGAACATCTATATATTTTGAGGGACTGAAGAATAAAGTTCTCCCTTTTGCAAGTTCATAAAACTCTTGTTAGCATCAGCATCAAGGCACTAATGCGTGGCATGCCAGCCTGATTGTATTTGCTGCCGTCATGTATATACGTGCCATTGGCTGTCAGGCGTGCACAGAATATGGCTTTCCCTGAGCTGCTGTTCTTAATGTAAAATCACCTCAGTGTGCTGAAGATCTTCTTGTCTTCAGTTTGTAAGGTGTTAAATATAAGAATCTGTCTTTTCTCTTGCATACTGAGTCTGCTGTATGTCTACGTGCCTTAAGGTATTGCATAGATGATTATTATAACTACCATTTTTAAGTGTCTGTGTGTTAAAAGTGTGCTTGGTTGTGCTCACAACACAGAATGTTCAGTATTTGTCTGAAAATCGTATGACTTAAATAAGCATTTGCCATCAAACTAATCTAATCTAATCATAATCAATACCGATACTGTGGAATCTTGTAAAACATGACCCACATGGCAAGTTCTGCCACTTGCTAATTACGCCCTTGGAGGCAGCAGTCAATAACTCCCAAGGGTTAGATGTTTCCTACTTAGTCAGGTGTTTTCACAGAGTACCACTGACATTCAATAAAGACTTCTGCAGTCACAGAAAACTTTATACTGTGACATGCAAATTAAAAGGCTTATAGAAAGACAGCATATATTCAGAGAATTCTTTTATTTTTTTAAAAAAATAAGATGGTAATAGAGCTCTGTAGAGCACACCTTTAGGGAACTGTTAAGACTGTATAAATATATATATATATATATTTTAATATTTAAAAGAAGTTTGTGTTTAATCCCAAAGGAGCACCAGTGGACTAGCAATTAAGTTGCCCTGAAGGTTGTCCAAAACCATGGACAAACCTTTGGCTGGGTGCTCAGCATATCTCCACAGAAGCTTTTTCAGCATCTGGCAGATGAAAATCCATTCAAACTAGTAAGCCTGCTGATATTGAAAGCAGATAATCTCATCTTTTTTTTTTTTTTTTTTTTTTATATAGTTAAAATATAATGTTGTGAAAACATTTGTGGTAAGAGTAATTTTTGAAATACTTTCACTTCTATCCTTTCTCCTTCAAAGCTTTTGTATGATCACTGGCTTTCCTTCCCCTGGAAAGCCAGCTACATAACAACCTGTTTTTAATTTTGTTGATTTTAGTGAGTCTTGTGGAAAAAAAATGAAAAACAAAACAAACCCACAGCCGTTGTTTTTTTATGCCACAGTTTGACCATTTGTATTAGTTTAGAAGAGCAAAAATGTAAGTTAGATGGCTTTATATCTTATATCCATATCAACATTCCATTATTGCTGCTATTGTTCTTTTCTAAGTTCGCAGTTTATCTGCTTACAATGATCAGTCTAACTGTTCATATGTGGAGTGGAAACAAAGAGAAGGTCTGCTGCGCTGGTGAGACAGCAGTGGAGGATGAATAGGAGATGCAAGGAGAGGAGGAAGGTTAGTGCCTTGGGTTGTCCTCTGTAAAGGCTTGCTCTCAATGGCAGCATAGGGTTTCAGGGAAGCAGAGGCCACCTGCACACATCCTGCTGGAGAAGCAGATGCTGGCTCCGAGTTTCGTTTGACATCAAATATAACGTTACACCAACCAAAGGCTCTGACGACAAGTGAAACTGGCGCAACACATCAGCCACCTGAGTGCTCTCATGACCATTGCTTTGCTTGCAGCTCGGGCTGGCTGCACTCAGAGGATGCTCTATGTCACGCCACAGTAGTTTAAGAAATGCACGTCACTGTAGTTGGAGATTAATGTCCCTCAGCAAAGATGTGTTTGCCGTATGGGCATGTCCTCCTGCTCTATTGCAAATGCAAAGTGAAATGGGTTAGTTTCTTCCATGTCTGAAACTCATTTTACTTTGCAGGACAACAGATTGAGGGCTAGGATGTGACCACTGATTTTCTCTCTCAGCTAAAGGTTCTCTCTCCACTGAGGTGCGGTAACATTTTTAACTTATAACATGGCTATAAGTGTAAGTCTGGCTATGCCCTTATGTGTCTTTCTCCACTTTTATCTAGTTAGGTAGTGTCCATTTCAGAACAGAGACAGGCAATGTAACATTTCAGGTATGACTGCAATCTTAACTGCAAGTCATTCTAGTAGCTACGGTGACTAATGTAATAAATACACACACGTGCACCCGTACAGGCAGCACTCATTGCAAAAATCACTTTGCTAGTCATTTCTCTAAGCTAACTAGAAAATATGATGATCTATATTCAGCTGTTGAAGTCTTAGTGATTCCCTTGAATGACATACAGCCGGGCTCAACTCTTAAAAATAGCAGCAAGGTATGAAAAAGTGCGCTTTGGTTTGGCAGCAAAAAAAAAAAGAAAGCATCACCTCAGTTGGAATAGATATGAGTTTGGTTAGGTTCTGTTTCTGTTGCTGACAAACTGCAAGGAAATAATTTTGTTTCATAATGAAAATTGTATTTAATTCAAAATGAAACATTTCGTTTCAAGTATGCAGAAGGGAAGTGAGAGGAAGGGGTCGGGGCAAAGGGGAGGGTGCAGGTAAGAGGGCCATCCCTTTCCTCTTCTGCAGGAGTTGGGTGCTTAGGACACACCATGTTCACTGCAGGGGGAGAAGCAGGCTCGTGGAGCCAAAGGTGCTAACGTGACCCTAACCCTGTGCAACATTAAAGACTTAAAAAAAGGTTGGGGTTTTGAATTGAGAGACCTCGGCCTACTTGGTTACCATGGCAAACAATCACCAGCAGAAGTCTGTTAACCTTTAATTAAAGATACACAAAAAGCAGGAAAAACAGTTTAAGCGCTCAAAAAATAAAGTATTAAGTAAGACTTTCCTTTCTAAAAGCATCCATTATTCCTCTCCGCTTAGCTGTCAACAGTTTTTATAGCAACGCTTCCCTCCCTTTATTTAGGTTCACAACAGCAGTGACTGCTCTTGGGAAAGGGAGGAGTGCATTGAGATGGACTGAATCTGTTGTTGCTACTCATTTTTGGACTACACTCTGCTCACTTGAAGACACACATAAGCATAAGGGGAGAGAAAAGGACAGCAAAGACAAAAAATTCTGGTGTTAGAAACACTTATACTTGCAGCCTCATGGCTAAAAAAAAAAAAAAAAGAAAGAAAGAAAAAAACAAGCTCAACACATGTCCTTAGCAGCCCCTTGGAGAGCTAGCAAATTTGTACCACTCAGCCTCTTCCAGGCTTTGCTTTCAGTCCTCTTCTTGATCACAGTTCACAACTGTGTCACAGGTACGTAGGCAGAGGGGTATTCCTCACCATCTTGGCCAGCCTGATTAAAGAGAAGACAAACCAGAAGCAAAAAGGAGAGGAAAAAGTGAGAAAAACATGTGAGGAAAGTGCAAAGCAAATAAGAGAGGGGTGACCTCTCTCAGGAACCCAAATGTCATGTTCCAAGTGGGTTTCCAGCACTGAGTTGGAGTTGGTGGAGCTGACAGTTGGATAATTGTATCTTCTCACCAGAAACTGGCCAGAAGATCCTGTAAGATCTGGTAACTGAGTCTCTTCAGTGTCACAGTGGTCTGTGACACTAAGGCCTAAGAGGACAGAGGCAACATCAACTGTCAGAATTTCTCCTTTTTGTACACTTCTCTCAGGGACAGTGTCCAATGGGATTTGCCAAGGTGACAACACCCTAGCCCAGCCTCTCATTATTTTGGTTGCCAGTTGGCCTGAGCTCCTGGTGTATCAGATTTGGTCCACCAGTTTTGGCATCTATGTTGTATATTGGACCTGACCTTAGTACAGTCCTTGGATGATATCAGAAGGGCTTTTTGTTTGGGCTAATTTGGCCTGCCTATCTTTGCCTTGTGCTGACTTGTACAAGCAATGTTCTGCCACAGAGCGAGCTATATGTTGTTACCTCAGTCACCTTTCCCATATGGGTCTGTCCGATGCAGCACCTACACAGGACATACAATTGCCCTCTTCTATTTCTATTTCTGCTCTTTTTCCTTTGTGCTGCAAGACTGCATATTGGGAAAGTAAGCAAGCCCCTGCTCAGCTAGAGGGTCTCAAAAGATATTCTGTGCAGACCAGGCCGGGGGAGTGAGAACAAGCCACCTTAGTATGCAGCACAGCACAACATTATTGTATTCTCCTGGGAGAAGAGTGATGCTGGTTAAAGTTCCCTGGGGCAGAAGAGGAAATTAAAGCCAGGAATCCCACATCCTTTATGAGTGAATAAAAAGTAGCTGTCTTCCCCTCAGCTTTGTGAATATAATCCTGACATTTTTTTTCCAGGAAAGCAATTTGGTAAGTCCATGCTGAATATGACAATCATTTCAGGACAATGGAAAAAGCATTTTTCAATGAGAAGGATACTGACCGAAAAAAAAAATCCCTCTGATGTAGTGGTGATAAAACAACCAGGCAGACCCCACCACTATGCCATTTTATATCCAAAAGCTGTGGAACAAGAAGACTTTAATGCCTGCAGACAAAGAAGAACTTATCTGGCAATGTGAAATGTTGTTATGAAAAAAAAAATGGAGGGAAAGATTAAATTCTCTCAGAATGACAGATGAAATTGGAGCATAGGTGAATTGTCTTGAGTCCTGACACAACCACAGTGGTGCCAGTAGTAGGAAAACCTATGAGGAACAGGTCTATTGGTAGAAATATGGCCATCGTCCTGCTTACTATTGTGTACTAAAGATCTGAACAGCATAAAACTCTGTAAGAATTCACAGACACTATACAGAAAATCAGAGGAGACTGAAAATTGACAATTTTATGATTGTTTTAAAAAAAAGCAGAGGGAGAAAGAAGCATTTCTCCTCTGACCTTTAGTGACTGTTTTGAAGTGTTTCTACTGATGGTTGTGTCCCACACAAACAGTAAGAACTGACAGAAGTCAAACTCCGAGTAGTGAAGGGCTCTGCTACTACAGAAAACTCACATGGAGAAACAAAAACAAATGTAAAGCAATTGTGTGTGAAAGAAATGCTGTGGTTTCCCTAGTAGCCAACCTTCTCTCCCTTGGGAGAAGGGCAGCTCACTGTGTGTGCATGCATTTGTGTATTTATATATATGTGTGTGTGTGTGTGTGTATGTATGTGTGTCTGTCGTGGGCTAAGAAGGGGCCTGGGAAAAAGTAAACAAAGAAATTTCCAAGAAGCAGACGTTGTCCTGAGCCTTGTCGTGAGCAAATATGCCCGTAATGGCAAACAGGGTCAACTGGTTGCTGATACCCCACCCTGTACTTCCCCTGTTGCTTTGAAGAAATGCAATTGCAGAAGTGCTCCTGCTTACTGCTCAGAGTTCAGGGTTGCAGAGGACCGACTGGGGCTAGCAGCAAGAAGGAAAACTTTGGTTGCAAACGTATGTTCCTTGCCAGC
>JAVCKT010024810.1:21154-36651 GCA_032273925.1 Rhynchotus rufescens | reverse complement strand
GGGCTGAGGCCTCACCACAGCCCGGGGCTCCGGAGGCCACCGCGGTCCCTGCGGGTGTCGGCGCAGGGGGCTGGAAGGGGCTGAGGCCGAGCAGCAGCTCAGTGCACGGGCACGCGGGGCTCCCGTTGCAGCGGCTCTGCCTGCTCGGGTGCTTCATCAGCAAATTAAAACATCCCCTCCATGAGGGAGCAGGAGCTTGGCCGGGGTTAACTCAAAGCCACCGGTTCTGGTCCATGGGAGGGTTGTTTATAGCCTCTCCTCCGGAGATGCTAATCAGCTTTGGGCCCCGGGCTTAGGTGCCTGGAAATGTGGGTCGCAGAGCGGCTCCGACGGCGCTGCCGCCCGCCAAGCAGCAGCCTCGGCAACCTGGGACCATGGCTGCTCGGCTCGGGTCTCTTGTAAAACCAGAAAAGAGGCAGTTTTGTGCATTTCTCAAGGCTTGCTATTATTAGGCTGTGTTAGCCTGAGCTTGCTCTGTAAATTGCTTCTGAAGATGGTGGGTGAAAATATATTTAAAAGAACAATTTCTTATTAACTGCTGGTAAAGACAGACCCTGTGAGGGGGGCCCCAGCAGGAAAGCTCCCCTAGGCGAGGAGGAAGGCCACGGTGTTGGGCCAGGCTAATTGGGGCCATTCCTCTTCGGGCAGCTATGAGCCTGGGCTCGATGTTATCCATCCAAACAGGTTTTAGAGGAGGAGGAGCCTGAGAGCGCCTGGGACTAATTTAGTCATTTCCCTCCCTAAGGCTGACCCAGAGACCTGCATGAAGTGGTTGCACAAGAAGAGGAGGTAGGAGCTGGCCGCCCCGAGAGCGAGCCGCGCACGGAGCCGGGGCTTCTCCGGAGGGATGCAAGATGCCTTCCCATGAGAGACGCCTTCCGGAGGAGATCTGATGGACACAGAGCCCTGCAGCCTCTGAGTGGGACAGCTCCTGCTGGTCTGGAGCTGGGACTTGTTTCTCTCCCGTCTTTTTCCCTTGGAGATGTTGCAGGGATATTTTCTGTGCTCTTCCTCCCCGCCTGAAGCCTGCCGTGGCAATGACCCCGCAGCCAGAGCCAAGCACCAAAGAGAAGAGGATTGTGCGTTTGAAGCAGGGCCCTCACTGTAACTGAACTGGGATTGACTCCCTGCTCGCGCTCCCGGAGCGACCGCCGCCGTTCCCGCGTTTGTCCGTGTGTGTCTCGAGCTGCTCCTCCCTAATCTTGCTTGGAATTCCTGGCCTTTCCACGCTGAATCTGCCCATGGCTTTCCTGATGAAGAAGAAGAAGTTCAAATTTCAGACAAGCTTCACTCTGGAAGAGCTGACTGCCGTCCCCTTTGTGAACGGGGTGCTGTTCTGCAAAATCAGGCTGCTAGATGGAGGAGACTTTGCCAGCTTATCCAGCAGGTAAGGAGCTCGCTTGCTTCCTCCTGTTCTTTGCCTGCTTTTGTTTCTGCACTCCAGCGGCTCGGCATATGGCTACCACTTGCCTGCCCTTGATGTGATTTTAATAGCTGTGTTTTAGGGCCCCACGTGCCACATCGTTCTCCAGAGAGGGGCAAGAATGTAGCTGGAGAGCTCTGAGCCTCCTTACAGCCTGAGCTGGATTGAAATTTTTCAAAGGCTTGAAGGAAGGGGGACACTGCACCCCTGAAAGAGGTTAGGGTTTGTGGATGAAAACTTTTTTTTCTTTTTTTTCCCACCTCTCTTTTGCTCTCTCTTTGCCTCCCTAACCCCAGTTTTCACACGCTGTTTTAGACTGTGCTCTGCTGCTTTCATGCCTGACTTGAAACTCAGCGCTGCAGGAAGGTGCCATCTAGGCCAAGCAGATGGACCCTTCCCAACTTTGCCCTCCTCTTTTGCTCTTGGTGAGAGTGGAAGTAGCTTGCTTTGCATTGCAAATTGCTGTGCAAGGGAAAACTGCTGCCTGGAGTCAAAGTTGTCAGTGTTAAAGACACAGTTTATCTTCTGGAACAAATGTCATTGAGTTTCCCAGTTTATAGCTGCATTATTTTTTAAAGAGACCTGTCACAGAGGACCATTTTGCTGCCTTGCAGCCTTTTAAAGGTTGTCCTGCCTGTGTTTGCTTTCTTTCTAACTCCTTCAGACAAATCTGACCCCCTCTTGCTACTAATTGCTAATAAAAACTTGCTTTGTTTCCAACTATGCACGTAGATTATCACTGAGCAGTATGCAAATACAAATTCCATAACAGCCTGGACTTGCTTTCTGCCTCAAGATGTGAAAGGAGCCTTTAGTGCCTCTCAAAACTTGTTTTTTTGCTTTCCTAAGTGACTACTCATTTTTAAAGGTACAGTATTTGTTTGTGCCAGTTGGTGATTTCTTTATCTGAGGATTAAATCTGGGTTTGGTCTGGTTTTTCCTTCATGGTGCTGTACAGTAAGGATGGAGGAGCTTTCTCAATGCAGAAAGGGTGATTTCACTGAGCAAGTGTAAAACATTTCTGTGTTGCAAACAGAAGCCACAGAGAATCACTCCAAGCTTGGTTTTAATTCCAGGTGCAGAGTGAAACATCATCTGTAGCTTATGGAAACTACAGCCATGGCATACCTCTAAAAATGGTCTTTCAAATTAATCTTTTGAAGAAAATCTATCAAAGGAGCTTTTCCCTGAGGCTAGATCCTTGGCTTTGGTGGAAGCAGCTTATCTAAGGAATTCAAACAGCATGGGAACTTGGGCAGAAATTAACCCCTCTGCTCCCTGGAGTCGTAAGGAAATGAGCTGCCCTGGAGAGGGTCGCAGGGACCTGGTTCTTGCTGAGCACGGGGCTGCACGCAGTGGCACCGGGCTCGCTCGCCTGGCCAGCCCTGCGGGGTGTTGCTGGCCCAGCTGGCCGAGGTTCAGCCACTCTCCCGGTGTGCTGCAGGTTACACGTGTGGCCCAGCAGCAAAATCCGGTGTCGTTTAAACCACGTTCCCCTCGACTGGCCTGCTGAGGGATCCCCTCGCAGAAGGCCCTTTGGTGTGCGGCCTTTCCCCTGACCTGCCTGCAGCGTAACTGGAGGCACGTGGAAAGCTGTTCCTGCTTGGAAAGGTGCAGGGCTCGCTGCTGTTGAGTCACTTGACCGTTTCCAAATGTTTTCCCCCGCTGCAGTTAGAGCAACTGCAAGAAGGGTGAATTTCCAGGGCCAATAAAGAGAAGAGTTGCCCTTTGGCGAGGCCTCTGGATCCTGTCTTGGCTCTGCTCTGTACTACTGGAACATCTTTCCATGACCTTTCTGAAATTCTGAGGATTTGGGGAAAGGCTGAAGGGAAATAGATGTGTATGAGTGGTGATCTGGGATTGTTTCTCTGAAATCAAACACTCTGAGAAGTCTTTGAGGGCCTTTGGAGCTGTAAGGTCTGGGCAGCCCTCTTGCAGTGAGCAGGAAGGTTTGGGTGGTTGCTCTGCAGTGCGTTCAAGTTTCCTTTTCCATCCGTGGGCATCCAAAGTGATCTGGTCAAGCAGAGCAGCAGCTCTTCTCTCCATGACTTCATCTGCATTAGGGGCCTTCTGTGACTCTGAGCCTGTAAATGAGGGGAGGGGGAAGTAGCTTTGAAAACTTCCCATAGGACAAGCTAAAGTAGGTGATTTATTTCCCCCCCCAATTAAGTAAATTCTGTGTTGCAGAAGAGAGGGGTGTCTCTGAAGAGCCCGCTCTTCCCAGACAGATTTTTCCTGATCACTGTAGCTGGGGAGGCTCCTGCCCTGCTGCGGAGGGCAGGGAGGTGATGGTGTATCCGACCAGGTGCCCAATGGTGCTGCATGAAGCTGGAACAGAAGCTGGAAGCTCCGCTTGCCGCCCATCCTTGCTCCAAGGCCGCTCCATCCGGGGCTGCGCATCCACCTTTCCACCCCGCGCAGCTGGAGGGGCCCATGGATTCCGGGCAGGGAAGGGGAACGGCCGGAGCGGGGAGCTCATCCCGGCAGCGACGGGGCGAGCAGCCCTGCGCCCGCCGGAGCAGGGAACCTGCCTGAAATGCAGTAAGACTCAATGCTCCCCGGAATTCGGAGCATCCTGGAAAAGCTCCAGGGCTTGTCAGCACGCTCAGCTGGCTTGAGGATCTCCTCTGGGTCCTTTTCATTTTCTCCCAGGCAGATATTTGTCTTTCTCTGCCTCCCCCTCTTTCCCTATGCACACATACTGTGTTTAAGCCTTGCGTTAAACCCTGGGCATTTTGGTGACTGCAGCTGCAATTTACACACTGTGAATTTCCCCTTTGTGAAGTCTTCACCCTAGCGCAGCGCCGAGGGGTCCTCTGAGGATAAGACTCATCTTACCAGTTTCAGTATCTGTTGCTCTGCGTGAAAAACATCTTGTCTGTCAGTTCAGTGCTCCCGTCAGGTTCCAGGAGTTGCTGTTTGCAAATGCGCCCGCGCCAGGGGTAGGTTTTCCTGCACAGGTGCCCAGTTTTCCCACGGAGAAGTATTGATACGGCCCTTGAATAGCATCCCTCCAGGTACCTAAATAGTGCAATCGCCAGTGCATTCGAGTGCTTCCCAAGTATCCTTTAAAAATAGAAGTGGCGCAGAACTAGTAATGTGCTCATGGCAACCGCTCCTGTGAGGCAGATGGGCTGCTCTGCGGCTCTTTGAGGGCTTGCGGATCCTTGTTCCTAGAGAGATGAGGCAGCCTCCTTATCTGGGGATCTCGGATCGCTGCAGACAGGGATGCGGAGGGACCGCCGGGGCCCTGGCCGATGGAAGCGGATGGTTAGCCAGACTAGTGGATGCCCAAAGGGGACCTGAACCCACAGGCAGCCACAGGTTGTAAGCTCCTGTCTTTGGATATTATAATAGAGAAAGATTTGGTAAAATTCTTCCCCCTTTGCTGATGCTGTCTATGTAGAGTGAGAGCCGGGTGCTCTTGGCCTCCAAGTTGATGGGCTGGTTGGCAAGGGTGAAGCCAGCCTCTGTGTCGCCTTCTGAAGGCAAAAAAGCTTGGGTCCCCCATCGATGAACAGGCCTGTTGGTCTCTGGGGGCTGCGCTTCCTTGGAGCCTGTTCCTCAAGCACGTGTAGTGTCCCAGACGGGTATCCGGATCCTGGCACCCCCACCAGCAGCCCCGTGTTCCGTCCTCCGCAGCCCTTCGCGTGCAGCCCCAGCGGAGGCTGCTCTGGCCTCCAGGTGCTCCCGGTGCAGCCCACGCCGAGAAAGCTCTGACTCAACCTGCTGGCTCTTCCCCAGGGAAGAGTGAAAGGCCCTTCCTGCACCACGGGCGGTCGGGGTGAAGCTGCACCCGGAAAAACAAAGGAAAATGCAGGTATTTGAGGATCTGCCTGATTTCTTCTGCTGGTGCAATGCAAAGTGTCATTATGGTGACCCACACACAACTTATACTCACGTCCTATAAAAATTAAAACAGAGGAAAGTGTCGCCCTGCTAATGCCTGGCTGGTCACAGTGCCCTGGAAATGCCACCCTGTCTGAAGTGGAGAGGCTCAAACCAGTGCTCAGGCTTCAAACAGCCCCGTGTCAATGGTAGAGACCCTGCAGCTATCCGGAATTACTGAGTTTGCCTCTTTCTGACCTGAAAAGAGTTAACTGTTCCATGAACAGGACTGATTCAGCCCAGGTGAGATTTAAATCTGCCATTGTCTGCCTTGAAACAAAGGTTTGGTGGCTAAATACTTCCTGCTGGAGGCTGTGAAGAGGAGAGAGAACCAGCGGGAGTGCGAGGGGAGGGTTGCTGGCCAAGCTGTGCCTTTTGCTTTGCGGGCGCCTGCGATGGGGCAGAGCTCGTGTGTGGCTCCACAGGGATCCTCCGGACCCTGTTTTAGCCCTGGCTGCTAGAACGTGTGGCGTGATGGCTGCTTTTAAAAGAGCTTTTGTTGCAGGCATGTCTGAAAAATGAAGCCTTTCCCTTTATATAAAGGTTTTCCAAATATACAGATTGAGAGAGGGAGTCTTTAATGCTCTGGAGCAGCTTCTTTCAATTAGTCGTGCTTAAATCCTGCCTTCCTGGCTGCGGCCTCGACAATAGCTGTGGGTGTTAATGGAGGAGGCAGTTGAATGCAGCCTCTAGGAACGATTTGCAAGAAAACACAACCTAATTCAAGCTAATATTAAGACGTGGCATCTGCACTACTTGCCTTCTGAAAATCCCAGAGAGGAATTGGACAGCAAAGACGAGAAGAAGGTTCTCTATGAGGTCAGGAGAGCAGGGCAGCTAATGTCTGCTCTTGGGAGCAGCGGCTGGGGCTCGACCTCTGCCAGGCTGAATGTGTTGGGAAAAGGCAGTGCGGGCTGGTGGAGCAGCGCGAGGTGCTTGCCGGCCACCGGCTCCCTTGGGGCTCTCGGCGGCTGCACCTGCAGAGGCAGCAGCTTCTCAGGACCCCATCGTTTCGAATCAGACTCGTCTCTTCCTGTCCCAGGTCCCAGCTTTAGGACCCATCCAGCCCGTTAGGCTGAAACCCCCCTGCTCCGGGGGCTGCGTTCAGCCGTGTGAGGAACAGTGGTAAGCGCCGGGGCCGGGTCTGCCCCGCGGCCCCCGGGTCGGGGCTGCCCCCGTGACGGTGAACGTGACGCTCCGGGACCGATGCACCACGTGTGCAGCACCAGGCAGTGCGTTTTTAAACCCAGTCCCCCACGGCTGGTGCTGAGCCGGCGCTGCTGGGACAGCCCACTCTTAGCAAGAGCCCTATCCGTGCGGCTGGGAAGCTGCTCCCTGGAAAGCAGTGCCCTGCTTGGAGGTGGGCGCCCGGCGGCCTGTGGGCTGCAGCCTGGCAGCGCTGCCTGGGCGAGCTCCCCCCGCCGCCTTCCACACGGGTGTTTATTTCTCCCATACTGCAGAAATCATAAACGGCTTCCAGGCTGTTTATTCTTCAGGTTTTTCCTGCAGTCAGCTTGGCAGATGTATTTTTGAGGATTCGGTGTGTGCCTTTGGGAGCCTCTGGTCTTGCTGCGCTGATGGTGGCGTTTCAGTAGGTTACAAGCTGCCACTGGCAGGCTCTTCAGGTGCCATTTTCTGTGTAAATGGGGTAGGCGGCCACATAAATTCGTTTTCTTCCAGAATTTTGCTCCTGCTACCGAGTATTTCCAGGAAAGACTTCAGCTTCTCCCTGGGATCAGCAGCCTCTCGCCCGTGAGCCCCGGGACCGGCGCGCGGCCGCCCGGGCACGGGGACGGATGCGGCTCGGCATGCGGCCCCCCTAAGACAGGATGTGCTCTGCATCCTCCTGGGTGAGCTACCAGGCGGGCGCTGGGAGAGCAGGCCTTGCAGCCCCCTCGGGGGCGGCACAGGAATTGATTGGAAGCTTTGTGTCGCTCTAGAACAAACCCTAAGCCTTTAGGAGTGGCTTGGAGCAACATTTGGATCTGCTTGTGGGGCCTGCGACCTCATACCAACACTAAAGGTGCTCCGTGTTATTTCAGGTGGCTGCACGTGTTACCCCACCATAGCATTAGACTTCTCCTTCCTGCCAAAAGGCTTTTTTTATCGTTGTTATTGCAGTTGAGCCTTGCTTTTGCTCTGTGCGCGACAGGCAGCGCTGTCTTGGCTCCCGGCTCGGCGTCGCGGGCGCTCTGGTACCGCGGGACCCTGCGCCTCGGTCCAGCGCCCGCCTTCCAAAGGCGCTTCCCACCGGGCGAACAGTTGGGCCTGTGTTCCCTGCATGAAGGGCCTTGTTGTTCATCGCATTTCGGATCTGCTGAGGGGCCAGAACGGGGATTGTTCTGCCCCCCTCCAATTTGCTGATCTCATGGACACCGCGCTCACGTGCTCCTCCTCATGGGTCTCCCATGTAGCTCGACTGATAAGAGCGGAGGAAAACATGAAGGAAACGGGATGGGGTTGGGGGGGCGAGGAAGAAGATGAAGAGGAAATGCTCAGAGACCAGAGGCTTGGGAGGAGGCACATGTCGAGGAGACAGGATGTTCTAGATAAGCTGCAGCAAATACAGTCCATCCGTAGCGGATGCTTTCCCTGTGGACAGAAAGCAGCTGAGCTGGCGAGAACAGCGTCAAGCCTTTCCTTTGGCTGAATATATCAGCGCTTCTGTGGCGAGAGGAGGCCTTGAAGAAGGCCCCGTGTTACTCTAGGAGATGGGATTGAAGCTAAAAATACTTTTACTGCTGTGTGCTAAATAAGAAATGAAGAGGCTGTTGAGACGCAGAGCTCTGAGGCCGCTTGCACGGGAGGAAGGAAGAGGGCAGGGGGTGTCGCGTTGTGGCAGGGCTGCAGAGCTGCAGCATCAATCAGATTTAAGGCTTTGTTCAGTGCCTCTCAGAAGCCGTCATCGTTAGGCTGCAGCCTGGCTTTGCAGTGGGAAAGCAGATCAAGGATTCCTTAATAGGGAGCACTGGGAAAAGCCAGTGGCCTCGGGGTTTCAGTTTAAGATGCTCGTGTTTTGCTTCCTGAGTAAAACTGGGTATGAAATGCCTGCTGCCAGATGTGTCCCTGGCGGACACTGGGTTAATGATCATTAACAGAGATCTGGGCTCCCTGTCACACAAACCATTCGTGGGCCCGCCTTGCTGGAGCCCTCCTTCCTCGCGAGCTGCACGTTGTGACTGTAACTGGCACAAAATTTAGTGGCCAGAACTAACCCTGATGTAGGTTTCAGATCCCCTTGTTCTCCACACAGTCATTTTTTATTTTCCCGCCCGCAGGGATAACGTTGCTCATCAAAACGAGAGTGCTCCCGGTGAGCCAGAGGCTTGGCTGGAGAAGCGCAGGCTTCTCGGGGAGCTTTGGTGGGGAGGCTCGTACCAGACTCACTTGCGTTACCCGCACAAGGAGGCTGCCTTCCAAGGGTGCCCGGGGAGAGGTTGGCATTGCTGTATCAGTGAGTTGGTTTTGTCGCACTCATGTGCACGCACGGGCTTTGGGAGAGCGCTGCCTGCGTTGCCATCGGGCACTTTCTGTTGCTGGTTCCTCTTCGTGTTGTCACGCAGCTCGTGCCTGCGCGTTGCTGAGGACGAGGGAGGAAGGCAGAGCACTTAAACCCCGGCCGCCTTCCCGGGCTCTTGGCGCTCCGCTGCGCTCGAAGGAAGCAGGAGCTGCAGCCCCGCGGAGCCCAGCGTCCTGTTTCCCAGCTAAGTGTTAACGGATGTTTCAGAGAGCAGCTTCTTGCTCCTCTTACACATAACGATGGAGTAACCTCTCTGCAGGAAGGCTCCTCTCCTGGCTTTTATAAATGATTCGATGTGTTTTATTCCTTTGGTAGCACCCCGTGATCAAATCTGCGTGAATATGGGATTCTTTTTGAGTGCAATACTCAGGTTTGGTCCTCAGTAGCCTGTGGTCCTCATTGCCACAAGGGAAATTCTGTCATGAGGAGGAGTGTGTTTACCTCTGCATTTTTCCTTTTCACATTTTCTACCTTTCTGCTTCATGGAATACTCCCTTGCCCTTCTCCTAGGGGTAGCAGCCTGTCCTCTGTTTGAACAATGTTCTCTAAGATCAGTTTCTGATGTAAGGTTATAGTGAAGGCTTTTCCTGCTCTTTATGTAAGCCTGCCTGTTCTTTCAAAACAAATCTGTATGTTGTCTTTCTTCCAGAAAGTGATTCACACTCATCTCCAATGTCACTTGCGCACAATAGTGGCGAATCAAGGACATTTATCTGATTGTGGTTGGTAGTGACAGCCACGGAGGAGGTAAAATACTCTCCGATGCTCAAAAACCCACTGCTGCCACTAGAGCCGTGGGAGCTCGTTCTGATGTCTCCCAAAGGCGTAAGCAGCTCAAACTGCTGTAACAAAACCCAGAATCCTCCCAATATTCTGCTGTTAACCACGATGTAGTTTGTGAAAGTGCCTGGCTCGGAGAACTGCTGTTCTGAAGCGGTGGTTACAGAGGAGCAAGGTTGCGAGGAGCTCATCTTAGTGCTGTGTCTTAGACCCCCTTCCTGTCCCCTCAGCATCTGACCTGGCCCTTTCCCCGTCTCGGATGGACAACCTGCACAACAGATGGGTTGTGGTTTTCCAGCAGCTTCGGAGCAGCGCTGGGCCTGCTCCGGAGTCAGGGCAATGGGGAGCGGTGGGAAGGAGCATCAGGACGGGCTGCGATTCAGAGCGTGGGGAGTCACCCATGCAGCTCGTCCTGCGCTCCTCTGATGAAGCACAGGCTGCTTGTGCAGGACCACGGCTGCAGTTCATCAGCAGGAGGCTGCAAGAGCAACACAAGGGCCTGAAGTTTAGTGGAAAGCGCTCGTGCTTTGTGACTACAAGCCAGTGACTTGGCTTGCGCAGCTGAACAAAGCCCCTAAGAAAGCAACGTTGGGGAAGACCTGTGTTGATGGATCAGAAAGGCTGCTAAGGTGCAAAGGGCTCCCTCCTCCCCTGTTGTATTTGCTTTTTTGACCAGAAGTGTTCCACGTACGAGTGATTCAGAGCAGAACATGTCTGGGCATAGCAGGGTGTTACCTCTTGGGGAACTAAGCCTACTTTTAGCGCTGGGGTTGACTTCGGGCAGCTTATTTACTGAAGGGCTCTCCAGTGCACTCGAGCCAAATTACAGTGCTGCTGCATCGCACAGTATTAACCAAGTTGCTGCAGAAATGAACTTGGCTTCACACGAGCCTTAATTTACACTGTAAAGATTTCTGTGCTACGGCTACGTTGGCAAACTCTCCTGGTTGAAGCAGGGTGATATTGGCAGAAAATGGCACTTAATTAATCACTTCATTAATCTGGCTTTAGCTTGTCTTTATGTGACATAAATTTCCCTTAATGGTGAAAAGAAGTTCCAGTAGGCACAAGGGTCACTCACGTTAGGGGTTTTATTCCTGGTCTAGTGTCAGTTCCCTGCCTGGTTCTCATTTCAGTTTTGTTGTCCCAGCAAAATGCTGGAATATGGAGCTGAGCCGTGTCTTGGTTTTCATCTTGTGGGGGGGGTGTCGTGTTTTGTGTTTGTTTGTTTTGGTTGGTTTTGTAAGGTAACATTCTTCTATAAGAGCATCTGTTTATAAACACGGCTTTCCTGCCTCCCGGAGCTGCAGCCGTCTCCCATAGCCCGTGTGCGACGCACATGCAGGACGGCTATAATCTGTTCCCCCTTCAGATTCCACTCTCGTTCTTCACTAAGAGTTTAACTTTGGACAGCAAAGGGCAAATCTGGAATCGCTCAGAATGACAGCTACCACTTAGGGGATGAAGGAAGTTTATAAATACATCAGCAGCCGGTAATCAGGGAGTCTTCATTTTGCTTCTGCGCTCTGCCACAAGTGAACGGGTTGTCCAACCTACGAGCTGCTCCGGAAACATCAGTGGCCTCCTAAACACAGTGAATGAATCCACCTTATTCCTGTAAGCATCTGTGCAGAACCCACAAGTGTTTTTCTGAAGTTCTTGGGTCCTTCTGAAGCTTTTGCTGCTTTATCTGCAGAACTACCGGGGAAACAGAAACAAGGATTTGCCCAAAGAGTAAATGGGCATGGGGGAGGATTGAGGAGGAGGGAGTTTGCCCCCTTTCCTCCGACTTTTGTTTTGGGTTTTACTGTGCAGTTTTCTTGGTAATTAACCCAAATCCGCCCCCATCTCTGCCTTCCTTCCTCCCGTCACGTGGAGGTCTCAGCTTGGGTTGGTTTGGCCTCCCTGACTCCGGCTGACTTGGCTGGAAGTGTAAGGTAAGAATTCGGGGACCATTCTCAGTTAAACAGTTAACGTGTCTGTTTTGTACATGGAGCACAGTGGGATTGTTCAGCAGTCACAGTTGTGGAAAATCAGGTCTGAAAGAACTTTTTTTCCGCCCGGATTTAGACAAGTTCTTCCAAATTTGGGGGACGTGAGCTGTAAAGCAGCCCAGAGGACCGCAGCACAAAGCGGTCACGGCGGGATTAGGGCTTCCTCGAGAGCCTGCGGAGAGAGCGCAGCCCCAGCGCACAACGACCTGAATGTCGAGGCTGATGCCTGACCTGGGCAGACCCGAGTGAAATCTGCAATGCAGATCTGCTCCTTGTCTACCCCAAATCCTTGCAAATTTGCCTATGAGAAGAAAAGCGCTAAGAAAAGGCTCCTGCAGCTTGGCACATGATTCCTTCTTGGCTAATCCAGCTCCAACTTAGTCGATGGGAACAATAGAGGTGGGAGGTGGTGCGGTGATTCAGTACATGATCGGAGTTCCAAAAGAGCAAATGCGTCTTTCGCCGTTCAATACACACGTTATTACGGCCTCGTATTTCCATAGCTGAGTCATCCATCCAGTTATTCGTTATTCCTTCCTTTTATACTGAGGAGTTTGTTCCTCTGGGCTTATGATGGTTTTGCTGCTGGCACCTGGCCCTGGCCTCAGCCCAAAACGAGCCTGTGTTGTGTAGATGTGCCGAGGAGTCCTTGGATCTGTGTTACTTGGTGCTGGGCTGTCTTCAGCACGGGGTGTAACAGTCCATCTATTGCAGCGTTCGCTGTTACAGCCCCTTCTCGTCCTTGTTTTCCTGAGGCTTCAGCTTTTCATCTCTGCTTCGGATGACAGCGTAAGTTAGGAGCACCCCAGAGCAGACTGGCTCTTCCATGCGTGTCCTGTCTGTAAAGTGCCGTGTACACAACAGCCAAGCCCGTTGGAATATTTTCCCCTCTCCCTACTCCACCCTGGTTTACCCTTCCAAAACTCATCAGACTTGTTCTATAGCTGAACCCTTAAAGGTCCTTTATTTGGTGACTTTTTCGGGCACGTTTTCCCCCCATTGTGCAGCTTGTGCTGTAGCATTCAGTCACCTTGCTGTTTTTTAGTAACTCATGTTGTTCCTAGCAGTGTTTCTTACACCTCTGGCATGAGTTTTTGAAGCCCTGGGTATGCTGGACCGCGTGCCCCGCTGTGCAGTGGGTTGGGGTATATCCGATGCAGTGCATCGCAAAGCTGCCGCCTGTGGCACATTCCCCACGAGGTATGGCATTTCACGGCTGTCACCTAGAAAAGACCCGTGTCTGGATGCATGTGACCGGAGTCCGGACATAGCTGAAGGGTTGCCTATCAAAGAAGCTGTTATCGGGCACCCGGGAGTGCTCGTGGTGGCCAGTTTGATCAACTGCTTCCACAGGAGGTATCATAGTCCCTTGCCTACTAGATGTCAACTTGTATTTTAGAACGGCTTCTAAACCATTCCATGTGCTGGAGTTGTATTTCATGTTAGTTTTGCATCTTTTTGTGTGCTCACCTGCTTCATTCTTCCTTGCCGTCCCCTTCCTTCCCACCTTGAAGGGCACCGAAAAACACAGGGAGCGGGTGTACGTCGATGCCCTGGAGCAGGGTGGAACTGAGCAAACCTCAAGGAAGCCCTTCAGAAGTGTCAGAGCTCACGTTGTTCTCCCAAAACGCTCTGTCCTGCTAGTATTGCATTCAGCATTTAGCAAGCATCTCTGTATCTTGGCTGTCGTGCAAAAGAAGAACTAAGTGGGTAGGTAAAAGCTCCTGCTGAGATGAGGATGTGACCACATGTGTTCATCTGCTGTGGTTCATCCGTGTGGATTTGCTGGGGACACACGGCTGAATTTGGTGAGTGGGTGGTCGCTGTGCTGATCTTAGTAGCAGATTCTCACTCAAAACAGTTGCAGTGGAACAGCCAAATAAGACTTGTTTCGGATGACAAAGGCTTGCTTAGTTCTCTTGGTAACACAGTTGACATCATCTGTCCCTGAGCCATTTTTCCATCATAACTGCTCACGTCTGCTACCCAACAACCAGCACTTGTCAGCTGCAGAGTACGGGGTTGTTTGCAGGGGGAGGGGGCACATGCAGCTATTTGGGTTGGCCGTTGTTCTGGTAAGTGATGTAAGCTCGGCCAAAACAGAGCAACTTTATTGTTCAGGATTAGTAGCCGTCCTTGCTATCCCTCCTGGTCAGGAAGGACAGCATCTCGCCATGCGGTTAACTTGCCGTCGAGCGCTTGCACACACATCCAGGTGTTAAACCAGCACTGAGTTTCAATGCATTGTGTTTGCAGCTGCTTTTTACTAACATGGACAGTGTTCCCCAAGGGCTGTGGTCTCGCATGTCTCATTCCTGGGATTTATTCCCTCTGAATTTCCCAGTGCCCCACGGTGGTTTTTGCATCTTGTTTGTTCCCACTTTCTCTCTGCATTTGGCACCCACAAGCTGGACAAGGGGTAAAGATACCCCAGGAAAGGCCAGTGCTGGGGTAAGATAGTCCCACAGTGCTGTGCAGAGCCCTGTCTGCGGACGATGCATCGTTTGCTCTCTTTTTTTACCCTCATTTCTTGCAAGGCATCTGGATGGCAAAGCCTCAGAGCTCCTCTTTCCTTTAGTACTACCCATCCTGGAGTTAAGTGCATTGTCCTAAGCTCATCGTTTAAGGGCACATACAGCTTTTGGACCGTAACTCTAAAATGACCAATGGCTAGATGAACACTGACTTTCTCTTTTTTTTTTTTCTTGCTTTTTTCCTTCGTGTATCTTGGTGTTACCTATGCTTTATAGGTAGAGCTTGGGCCTCTGCTTTGTCGCAGGACTTGCTGTTCTTGTAGGCGGGCATAAATGTTTAACACAACCATTTGTGGATGGTTATGTTCTTTAGAAGTGAGCTCCAAAAGTGTTTTTCTGAAGTTGTTGTGGACTTAGCCCAAAGTCTCTGCTACCTTTCACGTGCACCATCTGATCGATGCCGCCCTCCCGAATGAAGGGGCAGGGCCCGTGCGGAGCCCCGCGTGCCGCAGCGAGCAGCAGGATCAGCTCTGCTCCAAGGAGCTGACCCAGATCCACATCTTAGGAAGCAGGGGGTGACACTATGGAGTTGACACCAGCGGTAGGAATGCGGTTCCCCCTGCCCTCGCTGTGAGCAAGGAGGAGGGAACCCGAGTAGGCTCCTTGCATTTATTTATCTATATGCTATCCAGTTTACTCAGAGATTTTTCCCACATCTGCTTCTGTCAGCCTGGGACACGTTGCTCTACTGAAATGTGTAGCGTTAGAAAGCTATTTTTGGTAGTCTTTGTTTTGCCAGTAAATGTATGGCCTTTCTATGAAACGTTGTACTTCTAGATGGCCCACGTTATCGCTGCTGCCATAAAGCAAAAATGAAACATCTGCTTTTCTGAATGTTTCAGCAGGGCAAAAATGTTCCAGCGGCCCGGGTGTCTGTAAATAGAAGCTCTAATCTGTCCGGGCTTCTGAAGTTTCACCGGCTAGGCTGGACGTGGGGCAGAGGCCCACGCCAGTCAAAGACAGCGTGTGTTTTATACGTGGCCTCTTTTAAAAGTGCTCCCCGCCTGTTTGCTCTAGCCCCCTCAGCGGCAGCCACAGAGCCAGCCAGGAGCCGACAAGTGCCCCTCTGTCCACACAAAAGCCACGGTTGGCCAATGCCCCCAAATATGTCGCTTCCCTCCTGCCGTTTCCAGAGCGCGGCGGGTCCGAGCCCCGAGGTGCCCTGTGGCTCCTCCACGGGCCGCCATTAGGCCGCTGTCGGGGTGGGAAGGTCCATCAACCAGCGGGTTGTTGCTGCAGGTGCTTCCCGTCACCTAGGCCCACGCCACGCTGCCATGAACCTCCTCCTGGGTGCTCCCGGCGCCTGGGCCCCTGTGAAGGGCAGGAGGACACAGCGAGTCGGCCCTTCTGGCCTGTAG